>JARHVA010009531.1:0-32500 GCA_037957365.1 Torreya grandis
GAAATATGGAGCAAAGGTGTCAAAGGGAGTAATTAGTGATTCAAAAAGGTATGTAGAGTTATTACAGAGTTTAATCAACCTCAAAAATTTTAGAAACTCATTTTTTAAAATTAAACCTCAAGATCTTTGCTCTTGGGTCATCTGTAGACTGTGCTAACCCTGTATTAGGGTTTTGAGACAAAAACTCATCTTTCAAGAGTTCCCACCAATGAAAAATTTACAATTTTTTTAATTTGATATAGACGTGAATGTCTATACAAGGTATTTTTAAGGTTGTCATACTAGTACAATATAGAATACATATAATTTTAGATAATTGTGTGTGTGACAATGGTAAATGGGCCTAGACAAAACCTTGAAAGGGGTTAAAAAGGTGATTTATAAGTAGAGGATTGATAATAAAACTTGTAGACATGGAGAAAAAGATAGAGGGTGATATAAAATATCATTATTTTCTCAAGACCAATCCATACTGGTCTATACCATTTAAAAAGCCAAAAAAAAGCTATAAGAAAGCCTATCAAAAAGAAGTTGTGTATGTTGTAAGAAGTGTAATGAGAGGGTTTGTGAGTTTCTAAGGGATAAAATAGGACTATAATTATCATGATAATCATCCTAAGAACCCTAAATAAATAGTGAAATCCTGAACCTTACAATGAGAATGAGTTTACTTATGAGTTTTGTTAAAGCATGAACAAGTTGTAACAATACAAGAACAAAGTGTGAGTTATTTAGTGTTTTTACTTTGCATCATTTGTTATCATAGGTTAGGAAATATTGGGAAGGTAGTAAGGACACAAGTAATATAGAGTATGTGGAGAAAAAATATCCCAAATAAGGTTTTAGGTAGAGGATGGATTGGTAGTTGAAATAAAAACTTACAAGCAAGGTTGTAAGCCATGGAGTTGGCTCAAAGATGATAGATGAATAAGGGAGATGTGAGTAAATGAGAGGATGATGTTTCTAAAGAATAATTATTAAAATAAGGGGAATAAGTTAGAGTATAAGATAGGTTTATAATAGCATTCATTGGAGTGACATCAAAACCCAAATTAGAGGTGCTAGTGTATGAGGGTAGTCTCAACGTTGAAGAGCTAGTTAAATGGATCAAAGTAATGGATAAGTATTTTTATTATGAAGAGGTTAATGAGTCGAAAAGAAGGTGATTTTTCTAGTGACAAGGTTGAAGGGTCATGCATCCCTATGGTGGGATGTAATATAGGAAGAAAGAAGAAGGGTAAAAGAGAAGATAAGGTCATGGGATATAATGGTGGCCAAGTTGAAAAGCAAATTCATGCCTAAATATTATCAGACCAACTTGTTTATAAGGATAAAAAATTTAAAATAAAAGGAAATGATAGTGAAATAATACACAAAGGAATTTTACAAACTAACCATCAGAACAGGGCACATGGAGGAGGATCCAGAAAAGGTTACTAGATACATCAATGGACTAAAGTTTAGTATTCAAGATGAGATTAGCATTTTGCCACCAAGAAAGTAGAGGATGCCTATCAAGATGCATTGAATGTAGAGGAAAAGGTTTATATAAGGCAAATTTAACAAAATAGAGGGAGAGGTGGAAGGAGCTTCAAAGGTAAGGCCAACAATAAGAAGAGGATAGCCATGTAATATAAATCAATGGAAAAGTCAAAGTAAAGAAGTTAGAAACAATTCTGAGAGTTCAAGTCAATATATTATAGGTGGTTATGGATATAGAGGTGGAATATCATATGGTATAGGAAGAGGATACAATGGATTTATTGGAAAGTACTTCAAATGTAATAAGTTTGTAGGACATAGATCATATGAGTGTCCAAAATATAGTCAAACTGGCAACTCTTGGAGTGAAAGTAGGAATCAAGTGGTTCAAAAAGAAGAGGAAAGTGTGGAGTCATTTCCAAACTATGTGAAATAACTTGAAACATAAAAGAGTTTTCTGATGAGAATATCTCTTTTGAAGGCAAACCATAAGGAGAAAGAGACACCACAAAGGAAGACATTGTTCAAGACTATGTGTAAGAGTAAATGTAAATGTTGTAAGGTCATAATTGATAATGGTAGTATAGATAATATTGTATCTTCCATGATGTTAGCTAAGATAGTATTAAAAATCAAAGAACATACACATCCTTATAAAGTATCTTGGATTTAAAACAATCGTCAAGTCTTCATGAATGAACAATGCTATGTAGACTTACAGATTGGTGGGTATAAAGATAGAATTTTGTGTGATGTGATTCCTATTGATGTGTTTCATATCATCCTTGGTAGACCATGGAAATATGATATGAGATATATGCATGATGGCAAAGTGAATACATATACCATTGAGAAGGATGGCATAAAGCATACACTAACCCCATTGAAGGTTAGTCAAGCATAGAAGGAGGTACAAAGTAGTGTGATGATGTTTGGTGATAAAGAATGTTTAAAAAAAGGAATCAGTTTTAGTATTGAGGGAAAGAGTGTGATATCTAAGAACAAGTTCCAAGAGGAAGAAGGTGGAGTGCAAGTTGGTAAACAAAGGGAAGAGAAGACTACAGTAGTTGAATTGATCTCCAAAGTATTGTTTGTAGGTAAAGGCAACAAAGAAATTATAAAACTAGTAAATCATGATGAAGTTAGTAATGCATTGTGTGAACCTCAATAAATTATTGTTATAGTCAACAAATAAAACTATTTTTTCTTATGAAACACAACCCATGTCAAAATCTCACTTGGAAAAAGATGATTACAAAGTTGTCTAGTCAGATATCCTTGATAGATAATGTGGAGTATTTAATAGAGTTTGATAAGAAGATAAGAATTTTGAGAGCACTTATTACTAGTCAAATAAGGAATGAATAATATAAATAGAGAAATAATGAATTTGAATAGGTTGATAGTATTGAAGATGAGAAGATGGAACAATAAACAGTAGTCCAACAGGCAACATATCCAAGCACATAAAAGACAACCATGAGAGTGCAAGGGTGTGGATTATTAGAATAAAAAAAGAGGTTTTAATTTTTAAATTATGTGTTCCATGTGTGGGTTTGTTTTAGGATAACAACAAGATACTTAATATGATCAGGTTAGAGATCAATATTCAGAAAGGTAACCTCAAAGGAGGAGGCAATGTGGCATTAGTTAAACAACAAGGAGGTCTAAGTTCCACTCATAGACCTTGGGATCTAGGAGGATGTGAAATTATATATTTGGAGTGAATAAGAGAGAGATAAATTATGAGGATAATATTAATACACACTTATTTAAAATTTCATGGAAAGTTCTTTTTGCACCTCAATAGTATGATGCATGAGTAACAATACTTGGTTTGTGTTTGTTTAGGAAATTTTGGCTTGATCAAGATGTTTAGTGGTAAAATAAAATGTTTAGGTTATTTTAAAAGTTTTAGGAGTCATAATAAACACTTTGGAATTTTCTCCAAGTGTCTAGGTGTGCTTAGATAGGTTAGATTTCAAAATTGGCATTTTCCCACCAATTTTAATAATTTTGAATTTTTGAATTTGTGAAGCATAGTTTAGGAGTTTTATGTGTATTAAGGTATGATTAAAATATTTATGTTGTTAAGGGAACATTATTGAAGACACAATGGGTCTTATATCATCTATGTACGACAAAACAAATTTGGTGTATACTTTCAATGTTATAAGTAGCTTTTTGTGACTGTTGGAAGGTCCAAAGGCAGTTAGAGTAGTTATAGGTCATAAAAAATGTATTGGATCTTGTAAAGGAGGATTAATTTGAGGATGGATGGGATAAAAATCTAGGGAACTAATCTAATAATTCTTCATGTTTGGTAAAACACTATGGCAGACCTTATTTTCTGAGTGTATGGCTTAAAGGACTATGTGAGACTAATCATGGAAGAAAGATTTAATAATGACATGATTTTGATGATTTTTGTGGAATTGGTAAGCATGTTATATGGTTATTGAATTGTATTATTTATTTTGAATTATTTTTACACTTCATTGCTAAAAGGAAAATACAGTCATGTAGATGCCATTACATATGTATACAATTAAACATAAAATCTTATGAAAATATGGAGCAAAGGTGTCAAAGTGAGTAATTAGTGATTACAAAAGGTGTGTGGAGTTAGTATAGAGTCTAATAAACCTTCACAATGTTTAAAAAGTCATTTTTGAAAATTAAACCTGAAGGTCTTTCCTCTCAGGTCTTTGTAGACTATGTTAACCTTGTATTAGGGTTTTGAGACAAAAACTTGTCTATTAGGAGTTCCCACAAATGAAAATTTTCCAAATTTTATAATTTAATATAAGTGAATGTATATAAAAGTATTTTTAAGTTTTTAGAATCATATAGTATGGATATGTGTGATATTAGATAACTGTGTGTGTGACAGTGGTAAAGAGGCCTAATTAGGCATAAAAAGAACATTGAAAGGGGTTAAAAAGGTAATTTATAAGTAGATTCTTGCCAAGAAAACTTGTGCAGATGGATAAAAAGATAGAGGGAGATATAAAATATCATTAGTTTCTTAATAATAATCCTTATTAGTTTGTACCATTAGAAAAAGCCAAAAAAGACTACAAAAAAGCTTGTCAAAGAGAAGTTGTGTATGTTGTGAAAGAGGTGTAATGAGAGAGGTTTTGTGATTTGTTAAGAGATCAAATAGGACTATAATTAGAATTATCCTAAGAACCCTAAACATATAGTGAAACCCTAAACCTTACAATGAGAATGAGTTTTCTTATGAGTTTTGTTAAAGCATGAACAAGTTATAACAATACAAGAGCAAAGTGTGAGTTGTTTAGTGTTTTTCCTCTACATTATCTAAGCTCTATCATGAGCTTGGTTACTCATAGATGTTATAAATATGTGGAATTATATATTTATTTTATCACCATGCTCTTTATATTCTCTTGATCTGGTCATACATCCTTCCATTAAAATGTGAAAGACCATCATTCTCAAATTTGAATCCTTTATACCTAAAATTCTGAGCATTCTCAGATAATGATTTCCTAACCTAATCATAGAATTCATCTCCTAGTGATAATTAAATCACTCGATCCCTAAAATTAATCTTGATAGTAGCCATGAATGCTATGTACCTTCTATTGCTTAGGATATTAGCTACTCTATTTTCCTTACCTTTGATATATTTATAGCAAAATCATAAGCATACAAGAACACTATCTAGTTTTTCTGATGAGCATTCAGATTTGGTTGGGTGAAGATGTACTTGAGTCCCAATTTATCCATATTGAGATCAAAAAAATTTCCCAACAAGTAATTCCACCAAACTTTTAAAACATGCACAATTTCTACAAGTTACAGGTCATGAGGGGCATAGTTCACCTCATAAAGCTTCAGATTCCTTGATTTATAGGATACCACTGTACCATCCAGTATAAGGAATCATCCTAGTCCATCCCCAAATGCATCTATGATCACCAAAAATTCACCATTGAGGTTGAAATCTTAGTACTGGTGCTAAAGTAAGCCTTCTTTTCAATTATTTAAAAGCTACTTCACACTTATTTGACCATATAAAACTTTGGTTCTTACGTTACAAAGAGGTAATCAGATTAACTATCTTATAAAAATTTGGAATGAACTTCTTGTAATAACTCGCTAATCCCATGAAACTTCTTACCTCATGCACATTATTTAGTGTTGGTTATTCTATAATGAATCTTATTTTTGTCAAATCTACTAAAATGCCTTCTATAGAGACAATATGTCCCAGATATTATACTCTCTCTCAAAAAATGCACACTTAAACAACTTGCCATACAACTTGTGCTTTTGCAACCATTGAAAAAATAGTTCTAGATGATGAAAATGTTCCTCTTCATTCTTAGAGTATATAAGAATGTCATCCAAAAATACCAAAATAAAATGATTAAGATAATCTCTTAACACACTATTCATGAGATTCACAAATGTTGTTAGAGCATTTTTAACCCAAATGGTAACACTGTGAACTAATAGTACCCATAATGTGTTCTAAACATTGTCTTAGGAATATATTCATCCCTTATCCTTAGTTGATAGTATCCTACTCTAAGATAAATCTTAGAAAAAAATGTTAGCCTTTACATCTGATCGAAAAGATCATCTATATGAGGTAATAGATACTTATTTTTTATAGTTGACTTGTTCAACATTATATAATCAATACAAATTCAAAGAGTATCATCCTTATTTTTGATGAAGACAACTATTGCACCCCATGGTGACACACTTGGCCTAATCAAGCCCTTTGACAATAATTCCTAGAGTTTAGCCTCTGATTCAACCAATTTAGTGGTTGTCATCATGTATGGTGCCTTAGACTATGGTTTTGATCCATGTATGATATTGATAGAGAAATCAAACTCACATTTAGGAGGCAATCTTAACAATTCTTTTAGAAACACATCATGAAAATTCCTAAAGAATGGATAATATTTAAGAGATGGTTCCTTACATTCCTCCATTTCATATATCTTGATGATAAATGCTTGGCATCCTTTTTCATGGGCTTTCTTGAGTTGTATTGTATAAATCTACCTAAGCCTCAACTCTCTTTTCTCACCTTGAATTTGTGTTTGATTTCCAAAATCATCTAAACACTCAACCTTATTTAGATAATAGTCAACTTTAGCTTTATGCTTAGCAAGATATTTAACTCCTAGGATCACATCATATGACCCTATTTATGCTATATCCTAATCCAATACTATTTTGAATTCAAGCAACCTAGTCTCTAATTTGACTAAACACTTATCAACCATGACTTTTAATTCATTTCCATATTATACCGACCATGTATTTGAAATTAATTCAGATCTTATAGATAACTTAGTAAACATTTTAGGATCTAAAAAAAAAATTTAGCCCCTTTATCTATCAAAATATAAATTGGATGTTCAAACAAAATACCTAACAATTCTATGGGTGAAGCTTGAAATTTGGCTTGTCGATTATCAATTGCCACATGAATACGCTGCTAAAAATTTCCTTAGTGAGGAGTAGGACATTTTTTATTTGACTTATCTTGGGTAATATAATGATCATAATTGTCACCTCTAAAAATTAATCAACCTCCACATGGTCTTTTCCTATCAGCTTGTTGGTTTCCCTTGAAACTACCTTTAAAACTATTGCCTAGTTTCTTGTTGCTTAAACCATTGCTAAATTTGGCATTCTAATTTTTGAATTGCATCTTGGAGTCTCCACTACTCTACTTCTAGTTCTTTTTGAAATTTGGTTTAAAACTTTTGAACTTCATATTAAACTTGTCTTTGGCCTATAGAAGAGATTTTAATTTTTGTTCCTATTTGATTACCTTTTCAAAGACTTGGTCCATGAACATCCACCTCTACCAATATGGGGTTTTAATCCTATGAACTTCTTGATCCTAAACCTCTCATCTACCTGGTATTAAGGTACGTACTTTAGTAGTTTATTGAACTTCTCCTAGTACTCATTCACCATTAAGCCTCCCTACTTTAGATTCTATATATCTATAAGCTTCTAGTCAAAGTATAACTGTGGAAGCCACCATGATCTAAAAAATGTCATAAACTACTACCAAGTAGTGTTGGTCAAGTTAAGATTCATTTCCAACTTATTGTTGGCCCACCACATAACTATTTCACCAACCAATTAATATGATCCCCAAATTACTTTAGTGACCTCAGAGTAGTTTTAAATCTCAAAATATTTCTCCATCTCAGTCAACCATGCTTCAGATCCATCACCCAAAATAGTTCTATCAAACTTAGGTGGATTCACCTTTTTCATATCTCTATCCAACTCTGTAGCTACCTATGCTCTTACATCCTGAGGTTTTTCTTTCTCAGTAGGATGCTCTTCAAATTCATCCTAATGTTCTTCCTCTTCATGGCCATGAACTTCTTACTCTAGGGCTATAATTTGGTCCTTGGTCTCATTCATGGCTATGATAATCTGATCCAAATTCAATGCTTGATCAACAACAAATTGATTAGGATCAAATAGAGGGTTATTATCATTGACATTTGATGAACCCTCTTTAGATACTATAGCTTTCACCATCTCCTTTTTGGTAAATAAAAAGATACAAAAAATGTTTGTGAACTCATTCAGTCATAGAGTTCAAACCGTGGCTATGATACCACATGTAACATCCCCATTGGGATCCACTTAGAATACATGATAGTTTTTAAACAACATATTTTTTCATTCAATTATACTAAAAAAATATAATTAGTGATCTAGATAAATTATTCTAAGTAAGTTAATTATAAAATAAGCATGTGACATCTATCCATCATTGATCACTATCATCATATGAAATATAATATAATAGAATATAGAAAGTAATTATATGTGTCCAACCATGGATGGTACAAACATACAACCACTTCTATCAATGCACAATAAATAATTACATTTCATTAGAGATAATGTTTCACTAATAATAAATCAAATATAATATACAAGATACAAGATATAGGGCTCCATGGAGCATGAGTTTCTTGAAATCAGTATCTATGGCAATCTCAAGTGTCATCTCCAAATAAATATTGATGTAGGGAGGGAGAACATCATTCAAGTGATTTTTCACACCAACCATAGACCATCGATCCCTCACACAATCCCCCATAAGGTAATGGCCCTCCTTTTATAGATGAGTAGATAGTGATGGTGAGGGAATCCAAAGAGATACGAGAGTACCTATGTGCTGTATGATTTTTAATAACATGTAGTGTACCATAAATAAATCTATTCTAACATGATATTACACAAACATGTAAATCATATATATGAAATGACAATGTCTAACTAAAATTATTTTGGCTAAAGTTTTTAATAGTTATTAATATCTTAGATCAGTCAAATTCATACACACCACTTGATTGGATTATCGTCATATGGCATTATGATGCTAGGAAGATTGTGAATTCCATCTCACTACTTACTCATTACTATCAATGTGAGCTTTTGTTAATATAAATATAAACAACATATTCGTAAAAATTACTTCCTAATAGCAAGCATAAAACATTCTACACACATGAATAACCAAAATGCGTACATTTAGTCCATCAAACATATGAATGAATCTCCATAATATCATTTATCTCATAAATAATAAGCATACAAGAACAAATTATATCAACTGGGTATAATTTATATTTAGACTATATACCTCTAAATTCCATAAATAAATTTAAATATATGGTACATTTTATGACAAGTAAAATATCATATTCCATAATTTGCAAGTATGCACTACTTATTTTCAACAGCCAGTCATAAATAATAAAATCATAAATCTCATGAAAATATATTATTTTGTCTAAACAACTAGTTATACTTTAGTCTCTTAGCACTACTTATTTTATAGTTAGGATTTACTTTGTAGAGGTAGAACTGATGTGTTGTTATGAAGTCTATGATTATCCACTACTTTAAAATTATTTTTTGTTAAAATTCATAATAAGAGTCTTTTCACTTATATACATTGGATAGCCTTTTATGATTTTATTTGTTAATAGTATTTAATATATCATAATTTTCCATTGTCATATAGTTATTTCAAATGGTAAAATGAGGGAAAAGAACACTAGGTTATTTTTCCACACAGATCATTTTATTATAGATTATAAATTCTCATATTGTATTAGTTCTGATACCACATCTAACTTTATATTGAATAACATAAATATTAATCCATATATATATATATATATATATATATATATATATATATATATATATATATATATATATATAATGGATTAATATTTATGTTATTCAATATAACCACATATATATTTCTACCATAAGTATAGCCAATATAAATTTAAAGTTAATATGTCAGATAAAATTATTTAATAAATCATAAATCATATTAAAAATAGTTAACTTTCATTTAATCTCATTATATTTTACTCTTAGTGCAGTTAAAATGATAATATTAGTGCGTTAATTTAACTTTGACTTTAACCATATATAAGGTTAAAATCCATATATATATATATATATATATATATATATATATATATATATATATATATATATATATATATAAGTTAAAAGCTAATACTCTGAGAATAAATGGGAACAATCATGAAGGAATAATAATAGTTTGTTGTAGTTTTGAGTTATTGAGGATTATAACACAATTTATATATCTATAAACATATATCTCTATAACATTATTGAATAACACTATAATGAATTATTGTATATATACCATTCATGTCATTCATTATAATAGGATATAAGTAATTTACCATAATACATATATACAATATACAGGACTCATACATATAACTATAACAATTGAATACAAAACTAATTATATTTAAATACAATGATATTGTTACTTACATATACACGGCTAAGTAGACCATTATTTCTATTTATATTATTTACAAGTATAACTATGATATACCTACAAAATTTAACCAGTATAATTATGATATTATTACATACTTATACCACAAATATGGATCATGACTATTAGACTAGATGATATTGCTTTATTACATGTAGATCACATAATTATACTTGTCACATATATTGATTGATTGATAATTATACCAATTATTTCTAATATCTGGTCTAGTATTACATAGTTATACTAGTTATGTGATATACTTGTGAATATTTATATCATCCTGATGAAGCGATACTTATATTTATATTTATATATAGTTCACTGCAACTGAATAAGTCATTATTTATTATGCATTGACCTCTCTTTGTAATTAAGTTTATTAGGTCATTATTATGTTACACATAAGTTTTTTTTATATAGTCATGTATGATATCATCGAGTTATAACGAGTTCGCTACGCTAATACCAGAAGTACCATATATGCATAGTTCATGGTATATACTCAATATAGTATTGTATGGTTTCAAAAAATTTATATCAAGTATTATAATTCACTATATTAATATAACATTCATAATATACAGTTGATATCAATAAAAGAAACTAGTGAATGATGTCTATTGATACATTTACATTAAAGGATTAATTACAAATAATCCAGACATTTCAATTTAATAATGATGATCAGATTTAATTATTCATGTATTATTTGTTACAGATTCATTGTTACATTTTCATAATCAGGTTAGTGAGTTAAAATAGTTGAATAATAATTTAGATGACTCCGATAAACAGTTGATCCCTACCATATTGATATTGGATTATATACTCAAAATATGTCCATTATTTTAATATATATAGTTGACATCTTAAATATGAATCAATGTCCATTAATAGCTCACTTTATACCCTTATGTAAGTCACCATGCTTGGCATACAGATCACTGAGCTTATAAAGTTTTAAATCACATATGTTAATCACTATATAATACCAAATCAGTATAATATTACTAGATTGCTATAATATTACCAAATCACTCTATATAAATTTATGTAGACTTTATTGACCGTACATGTGTATTAGACTAGACATATCACTCTACTATTTATATGAGTTGTTATTTTTGATAGATATACACAATTTATTTATACACTGTTATATATATTTAATCTATTGATTTAAATATTTTCATATCATTATAATATTTAATTCACAAAACATGAATACATGGAAATATAATTACATTGCTTACCTGCCAAAAATGTTCTGATTTTCCTTCCACTTCACTCCCTTGAATTTTCCCTCCAATTCGATTATTCTTCCTTCTCTCCAATTCCTTTTTCCTCTTCTTATGTCTCACCCCCTTAACGCTCTATGCTTTCCATTTTTTTGTGATTTTTTTTTCCTACTTTGCTTTCCTAATTCGTCTCAAGCCAACTAAAAATCCATGTTTTATTCTATTTATAATACCATATGCTTATTTTATTTTCTAAGTCTAATAAAATACAATGGATTAATTTATTATCAACTTAGAAATGCTAATGGCATCGATATTTTAATAGTAATCAAACTAATACATATAAAATATATTATATTCTTTTAATCTAAAATGGTAAATAAGACATCTATTAAACCAATCACTAACATAATCAAACTGCAACATTATAAAGTTAACCTTATGCATAACATCCACAATGCAATCACACATGATTTATTTCCACATACAAGTATTAAATTGAACTAACACACATATAAGCAATTTTCTAAATTCATAGATCATAAAAAATGTACTAATGCTAATAATTCAATCAAAGCATTTAACATGCACTATCTAATGTGGTGTGTGGAGGGTTTTAGCCATTCCTCTATCATCCCTCAATATCTCCATCTATGTCACCTTCTATCATGCTCTGAGAAATGAGACTCTCTTACATCAAACTCAAATCAAGTAGGTAGTTAGTCCATAACATTGTGACATATCTCATAAAATACTACTAAAATAATAAATCAACATGATCACATTATAAAGAATATACAATACAACTAACTCATAGCTATGTAATCAAGAAATTAAATCAATATACATTTATCCAATAACAACATATGACTTAAAACTTAGTTAATAATAATTAAATAAAATTACCAACTTATAAATATCTACAGATAATCAAGTAATTTTGCTTAGCGAGAAATCAAGATGTAACATTATACCATTTGATTCAGAAGTACATCATATAAGCTAGCATTTAGACTTTCAAATTAGAGTTGTAATTCATTTTTAATAGAGGGATTCTTTACCCACTAAAGGAAAGTGTATTGCATAAATAGTATGAGTCATTTACCCATTTATATATTGATGTGAATAAATATGCTTCATTCATACTTACTCATCCAAAGGAGCTTAACATATCTCCCCCAAAATACAAAGTTTTATCCCTAATAAAAATGAGGGATAAATTACCTAAGGAGTATTATGAACAAAAATGTGGTGTTCCTAATATTTATATGACTGGTTTGCAAAAATCACTTAACATGGGGCCAATTCAAGGTCCACATCCTATGCAAAATCCTAAAGTTCAAAAAACCAAAAAACATCCACATCACTAGGATTTAACAATTACTTTATTCATGGGTGGTGTTTACTTTTGGCATAACCACATTGATGCTACAAGACTAAAAAATATTGTATTGAAAGACATTTTTCACAACTTGGGTACCATGCCAAAGATATACTTGATAAGGGGCAATGGAAAGATTTGTTGAGTTTCTTTGTCATTCCTATTAATTATGGTTCTAAAGTAATTCAAACAAGGCTTTGGGTTATGAATACCATATCTCCATACACATTTACACTGGGCACTCTTTGGTTATATAAAATGAAAGCACAAATTGACCAATATCAACAAGGTATTTATTTTTCTCACAAAGGTAAATTAATCCATATTTTAAATGACAACATCAATTATTGTATTACACATGTAAAACATGAGGAGGAACATGTTATATAACTTTTTCATTTATCCAACCATGATCCAATCAATGTAAAAGATCCAATGTAAGGTTGTGAGCTCTCACATATTCTAAAAATAAAAATAAATAAAAACATTCAAAAATCCAAAAATATTTTTGGCATATACATATTCTATTGGCTCATTGGCATCTATGAGTTAGTTCCATATTGGTGGATAATATATTAGTTTATTCTACATATATATGTGTTTAACACTTCTATTTGAGTTTGATACAAACATACACAAATACATGATCTATGCACTTTTGGATGTTGGGCTTTCTCTCTACTCACATCACCAAGACATTGGGGGAATCCACCTCTTGATCATGATACATCTAGGTTATATCATTATATGGTCACTTTAAATTATCATGTTTGAGCTCATATATATAATTACACATGCCTTAATCCATGCTTATATATTTTTAAGTTTACTTGATATACTATGTACTTGAATTTTTAGCTAACACATTTGATCCATTAGCCATTGTTGATGTCAACATACCCCCATTTTTGAAAATTGGGACCCTTAGGATATTTTGAAGCTTAACCTTAAAAGCATGGCTTGTTTTGAAAATTATTATAATTTAAAGATCATCCAATTTGATAAAGTTGGCTTACTGATTTATAGTTTTGCTTTGAGTTTACGTAATGTTGTTAATAGTTGGTCTTCATGTCTTATAGATACAGGTTTCATGGAGCTCTTGTTGATGGATCATGCTTAGAGTTTACAGATTAACTCTATTCAAGCTTCATGGATGAAGGTCCTTCAAAAACCCTAGAATAAACCTTTAGTTCAAATTTGCATTTGGAGAGAATATTTTAAATTTATTTTAGACTTAAGCCCAATTTTTATATTAAGGCTTGGTCGTGTTTTTTTAACATGACCAAATCTTAGCCTAAAATTTATGCTTAGTCCCCTTTATTTTCCCCTTTTATTCCTTATATTTATAACATGGTCCAATGTTATGATAGAAAACTCCTTTTATTTTCCTAAGCATGGTCCCTTTATTACTTATTTAGCCTAAATATTTAATGCTAAGGCCCTGTTCATGTTTATTAACATGAACGAGACCTTAGTCTTAACATTTTATCCTAGGTCTTATTTCATCTTAGGTCCTCACTTAAATATATTGCTTCTTTATATATCCAAATATTTTTGCTTCATCATGCTTTTTAATCAAATGGTATGAAGAGAATTTGATAAAATTGAGCACTTAATCCTTCAGACCAATCATGTGCAAGCATCTAGATCACGATTGATGGTTTGTGCTTCATCGTGGACCAAGGATTGGATGGAACAAAGGCTCATGAGATTTTGTGGATGCATCACACAACACTCTTACATTAGAGACTTAAGAACAAATGGCCCCATATAATAAATGAAATGAATGGTGTGTGATTATTTGGATCATGATTGGATGGCTCTCATTTCATCATGGCTCGAATGGAGTAAAATAAATCTGAGATACTAGGAAGCCTTGTAAAGTTGACACGTGGTTCTCTTGCATTCATATACATGAACTTCATGATCTTAAATTTGACATTATCATGAATGTCATTTGATTTCTAAGAGGCCGTCTTTGACGTTTACAAGGTCATCTTTGATGTCTACAATGTTACCGAATTCAATATCATCTAACATATTTACTTAGACAAGGGGGCATATTTTATGTCATTTGAAGGGGTCATTTGATGTTATGCTTTAAAAACATAGCATAAAATGATTTAACCTAAGTCTTTTCATATTCAATAATATGAAATAGACTTAGCTAAAAGCATTTTGACCTAAGTCCTTTGTATATCTATGCATTGATTAAAGCTTGTACATCTTGCAAGATTTGATGGTCCATGCTTCATCATGATTCTCGATCTGATGATACAAAATCATTGATGACTTTTTAATAGAGCTCTAAGAGCATATGGGATTGAAATGTGGTAGATGCACATTTAATATGCAACTGACAAAGGTGCCAAAACTTAGAAATCTTGCAGAGGTGCCAAGTGGCACAACCACAGGACTTGATACCAAAAAGAACCAATAACATGCGAGGTCTTGGATCATGATCAATAGTTCATGTTGATCCTTAAATCTTGATCAAATGATGCAAAATAAAAGGGTAGTTTTCAAAAAATAATGGCTTGTTCTTTGAATGAATTTATGAAAAATTCCATGAAAGGTGCTAGATAGATGTTAAATAAATGCCACAGAAGCAAAAAATAATAAAATAGAAGATATTTTGTGCTTGAAATTCAAACGTATAAAGGCAAAGGTTAAAATCAAATTTGAGGCACGTATGAGCCTAGGTCTAAATAAGCTACCACCATTAAATCTTCAAAGCCCTAAAACTTGTATAAAATGCCTTAAGTGAACTCATATTGATTAAAATAAATCTAAAAGAAGTTCAATTATGATTTGAGCACAAAAGAACTAACTTAGAGACCATTTGCAATCTAATTGTGAGTAATTTTCAAGTGTGGAAGCCATGGTAGCTTGGAGGCAATAATTGAGGGATGAGATAAAATTGTATCTATCCACAAATAGTGAGGGAAGGGTTTTCAAAGACACTGACCTGAACACTATGGCCTTGAACACAGGAAATAAGAATTGGTCAAAGTTATTCTAGACCATTAAGGAGATACAAGCCATCACTAAGGAAGAATAAAGGATTGCTACAATTAGTAGGAGGTATTATGACCTAGTTTTAGTCCAAATGGCTAGTCTTCACCATGCTATCACCAAACTAGAGGTACTCCATTGTATTGACGTCCTTGCTCCCATTTTTATGGATTTTAGAATTGAACATGATTGGATCATTCATGACGGGAGCTCTAGGAGAATTGAATATATTTTCCCATTGGATTTTGAGAGATATTACAAGCTTCCAAAACCCCATGTAGACCTTCACACTATCAAAGAATGGACTGGCAAGAATGACTTAAACACCATTTTAGGCCTTTATTACTCTAGGGGAACCATGTGATCAAAGACCCTATTGGAAACATCTTAGTTACCTAATTTAAAGAGGGAATTAGGGTATTTATGACCTATTAAATAGAATATTTGGATCCCATTCAACCATATATGTTAATAAGAGTTGGGTGTCTTATGTCTACTTAATGGTAGAAAAGGAACTCACTCCTCTAATTAGAGAGATGATCAGTATCCACCTAGGGAGATAATTTAAAACTATCAAGAATACTAGTAATCAATTTTTTATGATGTCCTATCTATTAGATACCCTGCTAGCCTCCATCAAGGTCCCTCACATCAAAGTTGGTCACCTAAGGGCAGATTTATAGTTTCTCACCATTATTCAAAACTAAATATTTTCAAATATAGGCACCACATGTAGTTCATTTGTGATTGTGTCTATCCTGCTTTAGTAAAAGCCATTACAGGGTTACCAATGATCATGATTAACTCTCTAATCAAGAAATATGTAGAGATAATGGTAGACATATGGCTGTACCCAGATTATACTATGATCAAAATTGAAGGGATTCTAATTTAACCTTACAAGTTGCTTATCTATGTTCCCAAAAAACTAGTAGAGTAAGAAATTGCATATCAACTTCTGCATGGTGTTGATGGAGTGTGTAAGGAGAAAAGGAAAGGCCTCCTCCATCCCTTTCCTTTAATAAATGGCATAAGTGTCTTACAAGATTGGAAGCATGTAGAAACCATTGCTAGGCATAGAGATTCTTTTAGATTTTATCTGGATGACCTAAGGCTTTTGGATCCTTATGATAGGGGTGGTCAAGAATTTGAAGAGAAAGTAACTGCCCAAGCCATTTTATGAGAATAAACTTGGTCCTTATGACACTCTGCACATTAGGGCTAATAATTTTGAGGAAGTACTAGCTAATTTCAAGAAACATAATGTTATACTTAAACATATACTGATTATTAATGAAAATCTGCTAGGGGACATATGGAAAATTAGACCTCTCAATACCATTTGTTGCTTGGACCTTCCAGGCCTCCTCAAGAGCAACCGCATATGGAAGTGCCATAGCTCCAAGCATAGATTGCACAAGGTCATGATAAGGAGAAGTTAAAAGAGAGGCCTAGTGAAGGACCTTCATCCTCGACCCTACCTCAAAGACCAACATCTCCCATTGAGTATCTAGACATGATTATATAGGAGCTTGATGAAATAGTGGAGGATGCCCTCAAGGTCCTTTTTGAAGCATATGGATTTGATAAAGAGGAGGAGAAAACTAAAAAATCATAGGCTCAAGCAGAAGAGGTTGAGAAAGAAAAAGTGAAATAAGTTGCCTTAGATATTGTCATAATGGCACCATTGAAGAAAAGAAAGGTAGAATTGGCAATTGTCTCAGTTGGACAAAATAAGCCAAAGTTGACTTTCACTCACTTCATGAGTGAAGTCAACTTATTTAATGAGGAATACCCCATCCATGGACCAAATATCATTGATTGGTTCATTTATGGAAATATGCAGAATATCCCCTCCTTATCTCACTCATGGGCCCTAACCTAGCCTGTTAACATTGATGTACATGATGATAACAATCCATGGATAAGGTCTTTGATGAAGGAGGAAGAAGAAAGAAGAATAGTGTCTACTAAAGGGTTAGATAAGAAGTAAATGGATGCTCTAAGAGAATCAAATAGTACCCATGTGGAAGCTCCTAAACCTCTAAAGTACATTGAACCAACTACTATTATGAAATTCAATCTAGAGACAACTAGATTAGAGAGAGTGACAATTAGAAAGGTCATGGTGGGGATTGAAGAGTTTACATTCCAAAAGGTTGAGCCATTTGCAAGATTAAATCCAGTTGGGGAACAATATCCTAGTGAACTACCCATCCATGAAGAGGACATTGGAATCCTAGTTGAGACTCATTCAATTCAAGTCATAGTAGGCATCAGGGGGATTAAACAAATAATATCCAAATTGGAGAAGGAAAATGAGGATTTGAATACATAGGCTATCTTATTAGTGCCGAAGGCAATGACCAAATTGCTAGATGGATCCTTTTATGATATGTTTGAGGCCTTAAAAGCAATGAATCTAAATCAAAGTGCATTATCACAATAGAGTATAATGGATAAGGGTCTAATAACCCAGTGATAAGCTTCCAAGGATCAAATAATAGGTTTGATCAACATTCATGTTGGAAAGTAGATTCTTAGTTTCAAAATAATTAGTATGGGACACTTAAATGCAATTCTAAGAATTATTATTGACAAGATCCAATGTTTGAGTGCATGGTTATAGGAATTGGAGAGACTCCTAAAATATGATGAGAAACTAATGGAAAGGACTGAAAATCATCTTGGAATAATGATTAAAGACCCTACATAACCTACTATCCTAGGAATCATCAAGGATGATGAATTTAAATATAGGGCTACCTTGGTAACCCAAGAAATAAGAAACAAGAGTCAAGGCCAGTCTAGGGCAGACAATAGTACGATCCTAGATATGATACTTAATGTAGGAGAAAGGATAGCTGAGGCCACGAACATCAAAGAGGCCATGATCAGGAATGGCAAGGAATTGAATGAGCTTGTTGACAAAGAGGAAGATTGTCTCTTTAAACCGGCTATGGACTTAGAGTTGGTTAATGAACAATACCAAAAGGCAATGAACATCCTTTAGTAATAAAAATAAATTTATTAGGTGTAGGGCCCACTAACAAGCTAATTAATATTCTATTTTGTAAAATATTTGTAGTATTTTGAAAGAGGAATATTCTTCTGTAAAGGCATATGCTAGGTTATTAGTGTATTGCCTCTAGGTTAGTATAGTTTGGAAAAGTAAATGTATTCTAGAACATTGTAGAAAAAGGATAGCTATCATTAATTCTTGTACATTTGTATCTTATAACTGATCAATATACTACCTTGTCCTCCTATAAAGGGCAGTATTACCATCTTGTAAAGAGAGATAATTTTGAGCAAAATTTGTATACTTTGAGCAGTTAATACAATCAAGGAATTCTGAAAGGATTGTCCAAGTTTGTTTGTGTCAATTGTTACATGGATTTTCTCTCAATTTCTAGTTTCTATGAATTATGAGTTACATATTTAATTATAGCATTGCCAATTTATTCTTATGATAGATTAGTTGAAGGATCTTGAATTTGATTTATTTTATTTCCTTTGCATTGTAATGCATAAATCCTATTTAAGTGTGGTAGAAAATCTTTAAAGTAAATTCAATTTTTACTTATACTTCTTTATATCATCCTTGAAGGTTTGTGTGGTGTGTAGTGAGAGTTGAGATTATGCTATTTTGCACTAAATGTTGGTTGAATGTATACTTAGTTGAAATTGAAACTTTGTCATAATGTTTGAGACTAAGATCAATAATCACTTATTCTCTTTCTGCCTTACCCTTCTCTTTTGATTATTTTTTAACCAAATCACTTTAGTTTAGATTTCATTGTAAATATCCATTTAGATTAGTTTATAGTTTATTATTTGATCATAATTCACTATTACTAGCATATATTATTACACTTTGCAAATATTTGGTCCATGGTGGCTCCCAACCATCAATTAATATAATTTTTAAGGAACAATTAAACATCGCTATGTCATTATTTCACCACAAGTAACATAAGTTACCAAAATTTGATACTCATGCTCTGAATTCTTATAATTCTAAAATGAAAAATGTTCTTTGAATACTAAGGACATCTATGGTACATACAAAGGTATTAACAAGTCTTGTTAGTGCTAGAAGGAGGGCCATCTTTGTGAATCGGTTGACTCTTTGCTAGTCTTAGTGTCTTTGGATCTCAGATTGGTGTTATCTTCACACTTTCATGTAATTATTTGATTAGAAGAGTAAAGATCATGGATCTTTGTGGTCTTTAACCTATTTTTGTGCTTCCTTTAGACAAAAATCAAAATTATTTGAAGTTTGATGCTTAATTTTGGTAAAGATAACTTAAGATTTAAAGACCCATGGTATTTGAGGTTAGAATAGCTTGTTTTGATCAAATATTGGTATATATTTCATAGATATGAGTTTATTTGAGCTTAGAACTATAAATATTGATCATATTTTCATAATTGAACACATATTTGAGCTAGCTTAGTCAAAAATTGATGTCCTTTACTATTTTTTGTATAATCTTTATAAAATTATCTTAATGTGCAGGTTTAATCCTTGTTATTTATAAAGATTAACTTGACACATTATATTTCAAATAGGATCTTCAATATTCAAGATGGAATTGCCAAAGGTTTGAAAAAGATCACATTAAAAGACAAAAGAACCTTTTATTGAATTGAAGTCCATAGAAGAGCTAGATGAGATAAAGGTAGGTGTAGATGTTCCAAATCTTTGACAACCTCACCTATTCAAGGTACCCATACCTTCAACCTTCATCTAGGTATGGCTTGGTTGGGAGAATCTTCAATCAACATGATAGGTGTGGTATATGATCTCCCACATAATCCTAAAAAATATTTGCCAACATTTAATTCAACTGGTGTTGTAACTACTAAAGAGAATATTAAATATTTTAAATCTGGTTTAAGGTTGTTAAATGTCATATGTGAAGATGTAGCATGAATATTATTCCCATTTACTTTTAAATATGTTACATATGAATGGTTTCTCAATTTAATTGATAATTATATTACTAGCTAGGATGGTTTCACTAATGTTTTCATAGACCAATATGGCAAAATTGTTAGTCCATGTGTCATATACCACCATTTTAACACCATCAGAAGGGATGCAAGCAAGACCATAAGGTCCTTTAATGCCAAGTTATATAAAATGTATAGTATAACCATATAACCTTATAAAATTGATGAGGTTTTAGCTCTATAAATATACAAGGATACAATAGATCCCACAACTTCTATATTTCTAAAAAGATCTCTTTCAGCTATAACTTCATTAGCCATGGCTTACTCTGAAGCAGTGATCATCAATGATCAAATACAACCCCAAGGACAAATGGTCTACTCTATTCCAAATATCAATCCACATATGCCCATTCTAAACATCTTCACCAACAATAATTATAATGTTCCAGCCTTGAATCAACTCCCAAATTTGAATCAAATGCCTTTGATTCATGCTGCTCCTAATCAAAACCTAAGATTGTTGAATCATCTTGATACTAATGGATTCAATGCAAATGATCAAATATTTTTAGTAACAACTACTAGGACTAATAATAACTAGGGACATAATTCTCAAACTCCCAAGAATGAGAATGAGTCTATCTTAAAAATGGTCCAAAAGTAAAGCACTAATTTCCTTCAACTACAAAAATAAGTTGGTAATATTAGATAAAGGTTTGGTAGGAAATTATCATTACAAAGGTTTAACAGACCTAACATTAGGTTTAAAAATGATAGTTTCCACAATAATAAGAATAATGAACTATATTCTGAAAAGAGGATTATGGACATTAATCTTACTGATATTGCTTTGCCTGATTATTGTAGGGTAAATTGTACAACCATGCATGGCAAGATTAATTGTATTGAGTTTTATAAGGATTTTAAAGTTTTCCAAGAAGAGTTAGACACATTTAAAGAGGTACCTAATAAGGATATTGGTGTAGGTACTTTAGGGTCCAAGCCTATTGATCAAACTTTCATGGTGGAAACTTCTGATTTCCCTTTTCAAGAGGATAACGAACATGATGATGTCCCTAAATAAATATAGGCCTTCCAATAGTTCTTAAAGAAGACTTATCCTTTGAGGAATAGAGAGAAAAGGCAACCCTTGACTACCTCAATGCCTCTAAATAACTTTGGAACTCCTCCAGACACTTCTTCAAGCATTGATCCAGAACCACCCAAAGGGAGTACCTCTAAGCATAATGTTGATGTTCCTAGTTCTTCAAATAAGACTGGTTATAATATTATTGAGGATATGAATAAGATAAAATTTAAAATCACATTACATGAATTAAATCAAATCATAGAATAAAGGGACCTCTTGCTAGAATCATTATCAAAGAAATCTAACAAACCACACAAAGCTGATAATGCTAATATGGCTATACACAAAGCTAAGGTAGAATCTCCTCCTTTCCTACTCATAGTCAGGATGTTCAGTAAGAATTTGCATAATTATTTATTATATTCTAGGCATTCACCAATATCATGTCATTAGGTATTTTCAAACATCTTGGCTTGACACCTATTAAGTCTGATAGGTTTTTTACTCAATTAGACAAATCTAGAGTTAAGGTGATTGGGGAATTATGAATGTTCATATGCAATTAGCCTCTAAGCCTAGAGTGTAGCAGTCTATTGATATCCAAGTTGTTGACATTCCTGATGTTTATGAGATCTTGTTAAGTAGGGAATGGACCAAAGATTCGAATGGATACATGTCCATAGATTGTTCACATTTATGACTACCTTGGAAAGGAGTTCCAAACCAGATCAAGGTTGAAAGAGAGTTGAGGATGAAACATATGATCACCAAGTAAAATGTTTTGAATGAAAGGGTTAACATAATTGACTAAAACTTAGGGGTTTTCATGCTAAATTCCATCAAGGTATGTGATCCTAAAATTACTCCTATTATTCCTAGGCTATGCAAGATACATTTTTATGGTGCTAGGTGTAAGGTTGGGTTTGGGGTTGGTATTGTCCTAATTGATCCTACTGGTAAGAAATATCATGCATCTAATAGACTCTAGTTTCTATACACCAACAACCTTGATGAGTATGAGGCCATTATCCTAGGTTTATAATTTGTTGTAAAAAATAAGGTCAAAATACTACTAGTTTATGGTGACTAAAACTAGTAGTCAACCAGGTGAGAAGCAAATATCAATGCAAGATATCATACCTCAAGAGGTATAAGTATAGGGTTTGGGATCAAATTGAGTCTTTTTGTGATTTATAATTATCTCCATCCGTAGAGAGGAGAACCAAGTTGCTGATGAATTGGCATTTGTTGCAGCCAACCTCATGCCTAACCAAAACTCACCAAACTTTAGCATTGATTTGATACCTTATCCTTCAGTCCTAGATAATGTGAATAATTTTTAGGTATTTAGTGATGATCAATAAATATTGGATTTCATGACTAATTTTGGAGCATATGAGGCTCAAATCATTGATGAAACTGATGAAAATACACTTAGGGAAGGCAAATTTGATGGTAAAGCCATTAAGTTAAATAAAAATAAGATTCCCAAAGGCATGATTTCCTTAGAGAGGTTATTTGATCAAGACAAGCTGGCTAGGGTTTATAATATTCCCAAGGTAAGTGTGAAATACTAAAATGTTATTGATATTAGACCCCAAGTTCAACCCCAGTTGGGAAACATTGGAAAAGCTTTCACCAACATTGAGAACAAGAAAGGACAAGAGTTGATAGCCAAGTATAAGGATGTCATAGCTTGGTCCTATGATGACTTAAATATCTTTGATTCAAGAGTCATCACCCATACTATACCCCTTAAATAAAGCTGTAAACCCTTTCAACAAAAGTAAAGACCTATGAACCCTATCCTATAATTAATGATCTTTAAAGAGGTCAAGAGATTACTAGATGCTAGAATTGTGTTTCCCATCAAGCATTCTACCTAGGTGGCCAATTTGGTGGTAGTCAGAAAGAAGAATGATGAGATTAGGCTATGCATTGTCTTTTTAAATTTGAACAAAGCATTTGACAAGGATAAATATCCTCTTCCCTCTCTTGACCAGGTGATATAAGTTATCACAAGTTAAACCATGATGTTTTTTTTGATGTTTTTTTAGGTTACAACTAAGGGTTGGTTGACAAAGAAAATAGGACGAAGACAACTTTCACAACCAAGTGGGGCACCTTCACCTACAAAAGGATGCCTTTTAGATTAATTAACATAAGATCTAATTTTCAAAGGGACATGGACCATGCCTTCCAAGGTATGATTGGTAAATGTATCATTATATATATGGATGATCCAACCATTTTCCATGAAAATAAAGATCACTTTATGCATTTACAACAAGTATTTTGGAGATGCAGAAGGTATGGAATCTCCCTAAACCCCCCAAAAAGCAAATTTATGTTACTAAAGGAAAAATTTTGGGCCATGTCATAGCTAAATATGGGATCTCCATAGACCTTGAGAGAGTGGAATCTATATCTAGGATAAAACCTCCAAACAAAAGAAAAGAGTTAAACTCATTTTTTGGTAAGATAAATTTTGTAAGGAAGTTCATTTCTAGCTTTGTAGAGATTGTCAAGCCAATGAATGACATGATAAAGAAGGATGCCAAGGTATCATGAAAAGAATAATCCAAGAAAGTATTCAATGGCATAAAAGAAGCAATTATCCAAGCTCCAATCGTGATAAGTTTTGATTTTTCAAATGACTTATATCTGTATTCTTTTACATCTGACCATACTGTGACTATAGTTATAACTCAAAAGGTTGATGGATGTGATCACCTAATATATTTCATGAGTATTAACTTTAATAATGTTTAATTCAACTATTCATTGATTGATAAACAAACATATGCATTAGTTAAAGCAATGAAGAAATTTAGGCACTATATCCTTAGAAATAAGGTGCATGTTTTTCTACTTGATCTTACCACAAAACTTATGCTGAGCTAGAATAAACTTGGAGAATGTAGAGGTAAATGGGTGTTAGTTTTACAAGAGTATGACATAGAAATGAAAATGGAAAAATTGGTAGGGTGGTAAGGTCTGATCCAAATGATTGCTAATACGAATGTTAAGCTAAGTATTATGCAAGTTGATCAACAAAACTTTTAAGCTAGTGAGTGGTGTGATTCCATCATTTATTTACTAATTAATGGAACCTATCCTATAAGACTAATAAGGGATTAAAAGAGGTCCCTAAAGATCAAATCATCTCATTATCTAATCAAAGATGGGATTTTATATAGGAAGAAATTTTAAGGTATCTACTTGAGATGTGTCTCAAAAGAAGAAGCTACCCAAATCATGAGTATTTGTCATGAGAATTTAGGTAATGGACACCCATATAGAGATAGCTACTATTAGCCAAAGATTTTCAAAGACACACACAAGCACATGAGGGAATGTCACTCCTACCAAAATTTTAGTACCAAAGAGCCTAAGGTAGCAATGCCTTTACAACCAATCATGGTTGATAAACCCTTTTCACAATGGGGGTTGGAATTTATAGGGGTAATCAACCCTAATTCATTATAAGGTCACAAGTATGTCTCGACTACCACAAATTATTACACAAGGTGGGTTAAAGTTGTAGCCACCAAAAAATGCAAGTTGAAGAAGTGATCAGTTTCTTGGAAGAGATCATATGTACTAGATTTGTAACTCTAATCTCTTTGGTGTATGACAATGGATCTAAATTTATATACATAAATATGATGGAATTAGCATAAGATAATGAAATTTGTTTTAAATTTTCATCCAACCATTACCCTCAAAGAAATGGAGTGTCTAAGTCTACCAATAAGAACTTAATGAATGCAATCAAAAAGTCTATTGTAGACAAACCTAGGAGTTGGCATAAGCTTCTCAAGTATGCCCTATGGGTAGATAGGATAAGGATAAAGAAAGCCTTAAAGGCATCACCATTTCTATTGGTTTATGGATAAGAACCTATATTCCCTATCATTCTCAAACTGCCTACGTATAAATTCATGTAAGATTATATGGAAGAAGGCCAAGAACTTGTAAATTTAATATTACTAGACATAATCCAGATGGAAGATGCATGGGAGAAAGTCATTGTTGATTCTAGTAGACATCAGACCACGGTGAAGAGGTGATTTGAAAAAATATTAAAGATTAAGGTGTTCAAATAAGGGGACTTAGTTATCCTTTGGGATAAAGCATCTGATCCTAAGGGCAAGCATGACAAGTTCATACCTTTGTGGATTGTCCCCTATCATATTATAGACACACTAGGAAACAACACCTTCAAGCTCAAATATCTAAAAGGAGCATAGTTCACACTACCCACTAATGGGTAGTACCTCAAGCATTACTTCTCTACTACTCCTGTTGAGGTCTTTATGGAGTAACTTTTTAAGATGGTTAGACTTAGTGTAGGTAGGCTAGTTAGTTTATTTCATTTATTTCCTTCCTATCCCTTGTTTTTATATAAGCATGTATATATTTGTTTAATTCCATTTATTTCTTGTTTTTATTTTTTGTTTGCTTTTGTTTCCTTGTTCCTTATTTCTAATATGTCCTTTTGGACAACCCTAAGCTCAAGGTTTATCTATTTTGCTTGAACCTCTAAAATTTTAGGAATGTGGGTATAAACCTAATACATGTGCTAAACATGGGTTTAAAAGGTGAGCCTAATATTGTGATTTGAAGAAACTGGTAAAGACTAATGGAAGAAGCCAACTATTCCATGAGAACTTTAACATTGTCTTGACCTAAATTTGGTTTTAAGAAGATTTATACTTATAGGATGAAAGCTTAATATATTGAGGTGAAATCATGCTTGCACTTAACAAAAATCCTTTCCTGGGATAATGGTTGTAACCATAGCTAATTTTATAAGGATCAAACACTTGACTAAATCCTTAAACATGACTACCTTGTTACCCAACCTTGATAAAAGCATAAAAGATCTAAAAATACAAAAAATAAGAATTCAATGCAAAATCAAAAGCTCTTCAAACATAGGTGATTCTGGTAATCTCCATTGGGGCTATGGATGCTTGATTGACAATGGAACAAGGCCATGAGTAGAGCCAAAAGAATCTCTATCAGAGCTATGGATGCCTAGCTAGAAGTAGAGCAATGCCCAAGTCTTTCCTAAACTAAAAGCATGGGTCTTAATGAATATCTAAACATGATCCGAGTTAGTGTTAATGATTAAAGATATGAAACCTAGAAGTTGTCTCATGAATCTCATGACAAACAATAAGTGAAATCAAGGAACACACATAGCATGGCTATGTCTTAATGTTTGATTCCAATTATGTAAGTTTAAGTTTTGTTTCAACCATAAAGTGATCTGGATAGTGGCATTGATTAAGTGGAGTGGATTACTTAGTTATTTGTCTTAACTAGAGTCTCTAAGTTCTAACATATTACTATGTTTCCCCCAAAATTTGCCATTTGTTGAGGTCAATGTATGCCCATTTTTGAAAACTGGGACTTGGGATATTTTGAAGATTAACCCTGAAAGCATGGCTTATTTTGAACATTATTAGAATTTGAAGATCATCCACTTTGATAAAGTTAGCTTACTAATTTATGGCTTTACTTTGATCTTGCCTAATGTTTCTAATAATTGGTCTTCATGTCTTATAGATATAGATTTCATGGAGCTCTTGCTGATGGATCATGCTTAGAGTTTATAGATTAACTCCATTCGAGCTTCACATTCTAAAGGCTCCTTCAGAAAACCTTGGCATAAACCCTTAGTTCAAATTTGCATTTGGAAGGAATATTTAAATTTATTTTAGACTTAAGTCCAATTTTATGTCAAGGCTTGGTCTTATTTTTTTAAAATGGCCAAACCTTAGCCTAAAAATTATGCTTAGTCCCATTTATTTTCCCCTTTTGTTCCTTATATTTATAATGTGGTCCAATGTTATGCTAGTAGAGTCCTTTTATTTTCCTAAAGATGGTCCATTTTATTACTTATTTAACCTAAAGCCTTAATGCTAAGGCCCTGTTCATGTTTATTAACATGAATGATAAATTAGTCTTAACATTTTAGCCTAGGTCTTATTTCATCATAGATATTCACTTAAATATCTTACTTCTTTTCAGATTTGATGATCCATACTTCATTGTGCCTTTTAATCAGATGTTATGAAGAAAACTCGACAAAATTGATCACTTAGTCCTTCAAACTAATCATGTGAGAGTATCTAGATCACGATCGATAGCTCATGATTCATCTAGACCAAGGATCAGATGGAGTAAAGACAACATTAAAAATTCAAAGGTTTATGAGGCTCCACAGAGTCACCATGTGGCATTCTTGTATTCAAGACTTAAGAATAAAGGGCCCTACATATTAAATGGAACTAATGGTGTGTGACTACTTGAATCATGATCAGATAACTCTCACTTCATCATGTCTTTTAATCGGATGGAGTGAATTGAATCCAAGATCTTAGGAAGCCCCATGAAGTCGACATGTGGTGCTCTTGCATTTAAATATAGGAACATCATGAGCTTAAATTTGATGTTCTTTAAAATTTCATTTAACACCCATGAGGCCATCTTTGATATCCATGAGTCCATCAAATTAAATCTCATCTAAATTTTTTACTTAGACAAGCAAACATATTTTGTCATTCAAAGGGGTCATTTGATGTTATGATTTAAAAACTTAGCATAAAATGTTTTTACTTGAGTCTTTTTGTGTTCATTAATATGAAATAGGCTTGGATAAAAACATTTTAACCTAATTCCTTTGTATAGTGATGCATTAATTAAAGATCATGAATCTTTCAGGATCCGATGGTCCACACTTCATCATGACTCTTGATCGGATGGTGTGAAATCATTGATAATTTTTCAACAAAATTTTGAGAGCTCATAGGCTCAACACGTGGTAGATGCACATTCAATATACAAATGATAAAGGTGTTAGAGATCAAAAATACCTCAAAGGTGTCAAGTGGCACAACCATGGGGATTGATACAAAAAGAAACGAATGACATGTGAGGGCCTATATAATGATCAATGGCCTACACTAATCCTTGGATCTTGATCGAATGGTACAAAGAAAAAGGGCAGCTTTTAAAAAACAATGACTAGTGCTTTGAAGGCATTTATGAAAAATACTATGAAAGGTGCCTGATAGATGCTAAATAAGCACCACATAAGCACAAAATAACAAAACAAAATATCTTGTGTGATCAAAATACAAACATATAAATTTAATGATCAAAATTAAATATGAGGCATATATAAGCTTAGGTCTAAATAATCTACCACCGTTAAAGATTCAAAGCCCTAAAACTTGCATAAAAGGCCTTAAGAGGACTCAGGTTGACTACAGTAAATTTAAAAGAAGTTCAATTGTGATTTGAGCATGAAATAACTAACCCATAAACCATTTGTAATCTAATTGTGAGAAATTTTCAAGCATGGAAGCCATGGAAACTCAAATGCAACAATTAAGGGATGAGACATAATTGTATCTATCCATAGATAGTGAGGGAAGGGTTATCAAAGGTACTAACTCGGACACTATGGCCTTGAACACTGGCATCAAGAATTGGTTTGATCTCTTCTAGACCATTGAGGAGATGCAATCCATCACCAAATAAGAACAAAATATTGTAAAAATTAGTAGGAGGTATTACAACCTAATTATAATCCAAATGGCTAGTCTCTACCATGTTTCCACCAAACCAGAGGTACTCCATTGCATTGACATCCTTGCCCCCATTTTTATGGATTATAGAATCGAACATGATTATACCATTTATGAGGGGAGCTCAAGGATAATTACATATATTTCCCCACTGGTTTTTGAGAGATATCACAAGATTTTAAAACCCCATGTGGACCTGCCCACTATCAAGGAATGGATTGGCAAGAATGACTTAGACACCATCTTTAGGCCTTTGTTGCTCTAAGAGAACCATGTGATCTGAGACCCTACTGACAACATCCTAGTTATATAATTTAGAGAGGGTATTAATTTAAATATGATCCTATTAAATAGAATATTTTAAGCCCATTCAAACACATATGTCAATAAGATCTGGGTGTCTTATGTCTACTTCATGGTATAAAAGGAGCTCACTCCTCCAATTGGAGAGATGATCAACATCCACATAGGGATATAATTTATAGCTATCAAGAAGAAGACCAATAACTAATGATTCATGATGTCCTATCTATTGGATGTCCTATTAGCCTCCACCAGGATTCCTCACATAAAAAATTGGTCACCTAAGGGCAGATTTATAGTTTCCCACCATTATTCAAAACTACATATTTTCAAATATAGACACCATAGTTCATTTGTGATTATGTCTATCCTACTTTAGTAGAAGCCATTACAGGGTTCCTCATGTCCAAGATTAACCCTCTAATCAATAAATATGTAGAGCTAATGGGAGACATATGGTTGTACCCAAATTATACTATGATCATAATTGAAGGGATTTTAATTCAACCTTATAATTTGCCTGTCTATGTCCCCAACAAACTAGTAGATCAAGAAATTTCATATCAAATTATTCATGGTGTTATTAGAGTATGCAAGGAGAAAAGGAAAGGCCTCCTTCCTCCCTTTCCTTTAATAATTGGTAGAACTATCTTGTAATATTGGAATCATGTAGACACCTTTACTAGGCACAAATATTATTTTGGATTTCATCTAGATGACCTAAGGCTTTGAGATCATTATGACAGGGTGGCCAAGCATTTAAAGAGCAAGAAACTGCCCAAGCTAGTTTATGAGCATTAACTTGGTACCTATGAAACTCTGTACATTAGGGCCAACAATTTTGAGGAAGTACTAACTAGGTTCAAGAAACATAATGTTAGACTTGAGCATAGACTAGCTATTAATAAAAGTCCATTAGGGGACATATGGAAAGTGGGACCTCTTCAATACCATTTATTGCTTAGACCTTCTAGGCCACCTCAAGAGAAACCACAAATGGAAGTACCATAGCCCCAAGAAAAAATTACACAAGGTCTTGGAAAGGAGAAGTTAGAAGAGAGGCTTGGTGAAGGACCTTCATCCTCAGTGCTACATTAAAGACCAACATCTCGTATTGAGTACCTAGACATGGTTTTCCTAGAGTCTGATGAAATAATGGAGGATGCCCTCAGGATCGTTACTAAAGAATATGGCTTTGATGAATAGGAGGAACACATTTAAAAATACTAGGCTCAAGCAGAAGAGGCTGAGAAAGAAAAAGGGAAAGAATTTGCCTTGGATATTATCCCAGTGGCATCATTGAAAAAAATAAAGGAAAAATTGGCAATTGTCTCAATTGGATAAAAGAAGCCAAAGCTAACTTTCACTCACCCCATGATTTAAGTCAACTTGTTTAGTGAGGAATATCTCATCCCTAGACCAAACATCCTTGATTGGTTCATCTATGGAAAGATGCATAATATCCCCTCCTTATTCCACTCATGGGCCCTAACCCAAATTGTTAATGTTGATGTACATGATGATATAAAGCCATGGATAAGGTCTTTGATGGAGGAAGAAGAAATAAGAATACTGGCTACTGAAGGGTTATATAAAAAGCAAATGGATGTTCTAGGAGTATCAAACAATACCTAGATAGAGGATCCTAAACCTTCAAAGTACATTAAACCAACTGATACTATGAAATTCAATTGATAGACATATGGATTAGAGAGAGTGACAACTAGAAAGACCATGGTGGAGATTGAAGATTTCATATTCCAAAAGGTTGACCCATTTGTAGGCTTAACTCTAGTTAGGGGATAATAGCCTGGTGAACTACCTATCCATGAAGAGGACGTTGAAATCCTATCTTAGGGTCATTTAGCTCAGGTCAGAGGAGAAATCATGGAGATGAAATAAATAATGTCTAACATAGAGAAGGAAAATAAGGATTTAAAGACACAAGTTGTCTTATCAGTGCTTGAGGCAATAATCAAATTGCTAGATGGATCCTTCTATGATATGTTTGAGGCCTTAAAAGTAATGAAGATAAGTCAAAGTGTGTTGGCACATTATAGTAAAATGGCTAAGGGTCTAATAACCTAATGGAAAGCTTCTAAGGATCAAATAATATGGTTGATCAACATTAAGGTTAGAAATCAGATTCTTGGTTTCAAAACCATTAATATGAGACACTAAAATGCAATTCTAGGAATTATTATTGATAAGGTCCAGAGTTTGAGTGCATGGTCATAGGAACTAGAAAGAATCATAAAATATGATGAGTAACTAATGGAAAGGATTGAAAAACTCCTTAGGATAATGCTCAAAGACCCTATGTCGCCTATTGACCTAGGCATCATCAAGGATGATGAATTCAAATATAGGGATACATTGGTAACCTAGGAAATAAGAAATAAGAGCCAAGGCTAGTCTAGGTAGACAATAATATGATCCTAAATAAGATCCTTAATGCAAGAGAAAGGATATTTGAGGCCAAGAACATCAAAGAGGCCATGATCAGGAATGATAGGGAATTGAATGAGCCTACCGACAAAGAGGAAGAGTATC
>JARHVA010009531.1:37500-185000 GCA_037957365.1 Torreya grandis
TAATATACGAGTTTAGTAAAAAGAACCTTAAGTCAGAGATTGAAGTCACTTTAAAGATGATAATAAAAGTATTTTTTGTGACACCCTAATGTCACTTGTTTGTGACAATAATATGCCACATTATTTTGTTGTAATTAGGTTCATGGGGCTTGACTTGGCCCAGTCTACATCCATCATTGAGCCGACCAAGTATTTTTTAATCAGTGATGAAACTAGGGTCAATTGAACCCCAAATCACATATTTTAGTTGTAGCTAGATTCAAGATCTTGAATTGGACCACTCTACATCTATCATTGATTTAGTCATGTAATTGGTTCAATTAGTGATGAAATTGGGGCCAATTGAGCCCAAAATGACATCATTTAGTCACAATTATGTTCATGGGCCTTGAATTGGTCCACTTTACACTTGTCATTAATCCAATAGATTAATTAGTTCAATCAAAAATGACAATTGAGTATATATATTCAGATTTCTCTCTCATTTGTATGCATTCAATTTTATGATCAATATATTTATCAATTGATTGAGCCTTCTAGTTCATTAGCTTTCAACATAAGGATGAAAAACCTTATTTATTCTAGTTCATGATATGTTGTTATCAGTCATGAACAACTACAATTTTGCACATTTTAAGGGGGTATTATCATTGGATGATGTGGGTAGAAGGTCTCAGCTAAAGGGAATAAACATGTCGACCATATAGTTCTATTCGAGTGAAATTCTAGGTGGGTTATGACTATTGTAACTTATTTCCAGTATATACACAATCTGATTTACATCATATTTTAGGAGGTACAATGGTGAAGGTACTTTTGAAATTTCATAATTTAATGTTAGGAATCAGATCACCTTTGGATAGAGGCATATATAACATTCATGATTCAGGGAAATTTACATTTATCAATGGATTGCAAGAACACTTATTTGATTAAGTTATCATGGATTTAGTAAAATAAGAAAATGCACTTCTCAATACATTTAAATTATTCTTGATAAAAATGAAGCAAATGTTTGTATTGATGCTTTATCCTTGGCCAATAATGTTGTTGGTCTCCTAGATGGATGTATGGAGAAGGTTCCAAGGGAAACTAAAGTTATGTAATCAAAAGAACATATTGCTTCACATGAGGAATTTAGAATGTGTAATTGTAAGTTCCCAAGGATGAATTGGGATCCATGTATTACAGAGTTGGTCAATTGGGGTAAGTTAGAATAGTGGAGCTTGTAATTTCTTGAGGACAAATAATCTTTGGGAAGGGCAGACTATCATGTCCCTTTTTTCAAATAAGTTAAGGAGATAATAAAAACAATATTTTAAGTTGTTTTAGTGACTTAATTTATTGAAAATATGACTTAATATATTTTATTATTAAAAATTAAAGTCCAATAAAGTGATTTTAAAAGGTGACCCAAAGTGATGCTAGGCATGGGGTATAAATTTATATTATTTTAAAAGGTTCCTAATTCATTTTGAATTATATTTTGTAGAAAATGGCGAGAAAGCAAAAAAATGAAAATAAAAGAAAATGGTAAAACCTAAAAGTGTAACCCTAACCCTAAAAGTGATAACTGAGTCTATATATTGAGAATTTACTCTCATTTATATCCATTCAAGTTTATGATAAATATTTTTTTTCAACTTATTGAGCCTTTTAGTTCATTATTTTTAGCATAAGGATGAAAACCCTTATAGTTGGTATGAGTTGTGAGGATGAAAACCCTCACTATTTGAATTTTGGTTTGAGGACTAAAACCCTATTACCCATTGAGGTGATTCCATCCAAGGATCATATTTGTATAGATAAAACAAGTAATATTCAGATTTTAAATTACTACAAGAAGCTATCAATTTTTATAATTGTTTGAGGGTTTGCACATTAGGAAATCAAGGTCTTGAGTTGTACAAAAGGATATCATTCCCTAGTAAAGGTTGTCATCCATATTTTATATTTTTTTGCATCCCTTGGAAATATTAAATATAGTTTTAGTGAAGGATTCTAGGAATATCATCGATTTTCATCATAGTTGTAGCGTTGTTGTTGTACAACCACTTTTTGGTAGGAAAAATCAAATAATGAGGGTTTCAATTTTAGAATTTCATTATTTTAGCATCATAGGATTTGAGTGGGATACATTGAAAAAAATTATTAGTTTTAAATGTTTATTTTATGGCTATGATTATCTATTAAAATTATATATTTTCTAAGGGTTTAATAGTAATTTCCATCATTTTAATTTTATGTTATAACCGTTTGCAATAAAAATATGATTTATTTAATTTGGCTCTAAAGGGGAAATTTCATCATTCCAATGATGAGTTTCATGATTGGAAAACTCTACTTTCAAAACTTTATACAATGAACCTTCATGATATCCTTAGAAGAAGAACACATCATCAAATAACCAAAATTGGTAAGTGTTGCTTACTTGATAAATCTAGTTGTCACTCCAATGACAAGTTCTATGTTTGGAAAAATTTAATAACTTGAGGCAATGGGTAAAATAATTTCAACACTAGAGAAAGGTAATAAAATCATGGATTTTGAACCTAATGCTATGATGGGTACTACAAACATCATTTATTCTTCCAACATTGAGTTAGAAGAATCAGGAAGATTGTTCCATTATCAAATGGTGATCAATGGTCAACCAAAGTACTTCATAATTTAAAGTGTAAGTTAGAATAAATTGATTTATCTTTAAATAATTCAAAACTTGAACTCTTCATTGATGCCTTACCCATAACCATAGTCCATTGGATGGTTCTATGTGAAATCTGATAATCATGTCACTCAGTAGTATCACTTAGTGTACAAAATCAAGCCTTTTTAAGATGCAATCCTTTACAATGTCATGCCATTAGACATATGTGAGATTAATTTTAAAAACCATATATTTACCATCAGCATGTAATCTATGAATAAAATAATATAAATGTTATCATAGATGTTGGTGATATCAGATACTACACATCAAAAATAGCTCTTAAGATTTCACTCATTATCATCAAACACTATAGGAATCTAGTTGGTTTTAGTAAAAAGTTTATATTCTTTATGGTGACACATGAAATTAATAACATCCTTTCAACACCAATTCATATTATAGTTCCTCTTACAACAATTAAATAATATGTTGGGAAGATACAAGGATATCTTTCAATCATATAAAGAAATGCCTACACATTGTGTGATAAATCATACTATTGTTTTGATCCTAGGGGTACCTCTACTTAATACTTATTTGTATCATATACCATTTTTATATAATGAAGAGATCAAACACCAAACCCATAAACATGTGGATAATGGATACATCAAGCCAAATTCATCTCTTTGTTGCAACCTAATTGTGCTTGCACCATTGAAGAGCGACACATGGAGGTTGTGCATTGATTACAAATATTTCAACAAGATCAAAGTGAAGAACTTATATCCTCTTCCAAGGATTGAGGACCTAATGGACCCACTTTGTAGTGTTAATTTATTTACAAAAAATGATCTTAATTTTGGTTATCATCAGATTCCTATTGAACGTATAAACATTTGGAAAATAACATTCAAAGTAAAGGAAGGTTTTTTGAGTGTTTGGTTATGCCCTTGTAATTTACTAATGAACCTCACACATTCATACAAATTATGAATGGAAATCCATAATGTCTATTTCATTTATTGGAGGTTACATGAATAAATGTTCATTTTCCATGTGGTAGATACATTATAGATGCATAAAGATTTCATGTAAACCTAGTCAAGATACAAGTAATCTAGGAATGACCTACAACAAATAATCTCATAGAGGTTCATAACTTCTTAGGATTAGAAAATTTATATAGGATATTTTTATTTGGTTTCTCTCATATGACTTGGCACTTGAACCAAATTACCAATGGTGGCACCAAATCAAGTTTCATTTGCTTATCCACACAATATAAAACATTAAAAGAACTAAAATTCAAAATATATCATAAGTTGGTACTTATGTTACTTGATATTCTATAACCATTTGAGGTAGAAACTAATACATTTGATTATGAACTTGGAGTAGTCCTCACTAAACCTGGACACTTAGTTTCTTACAACATTGAAAAATTCACTGTGATAGTGAGGAATTATCCCACATATCATAGGGATATTTATGACATTGTCCAAAATTGTAAGCATGGAAATAAATGCATATTAAGAAAGGATAATGTGATGCACATAGGTTACTAGTTGCTTTAGTTCTTATAGACTCAAAAAAAGTTATAAAAATAACAACATCAAAAATGGCCTTTTTATCTTCATTCATTCCATTTGAATATCAAAAATAAAAATAGAAGTGTCAATCTAGTAGCAAATTATTTGTGGTGACATCTTGTTCAAGATCTCCTTGTCATGCTTGATTCATTTTGACATGAAGTTAAAATTTGGTCAAAATAGTATCCATCTAATTCAAATTTTTTATATATCTATAGAAAGATGATTTTAATTCAAAATTTTATTCAACACAACTAAAATAGAGATTTACATAACTTCACCATACACAACCCTTTTTAGGCATGATTGAGTTTTCAACCTTTGTCATCCATTGACATAGCTTATTGTATATGATCATCAACATAAAAAAAAATCCTTAAAATCAAAATTAAGATGAAAATTATAGGTGATTAAACACATATAGCAACATGTGAAAACCAATATACAACAAGTAAATGCTAGGTACAAGTAATGACATGGTTAACATCAAACACCACACACCTTCCAGCATGGAAATTGAGTACGGATTTACCTACAAAAATAAAGATTCACAAGAGCTTACCTATAAGATTTTACCACTTCAATATGGTCCTTACACCATTATCAAACAAGTCAATGATGATGCTTATTCCAAACTCATCTTATATTGAAATGTTAATGCCATTTATATACCTTTTGAAATACTCTTGATTATCCTCCACATGACCAACTCTAAAGTTGAACTTGTAAAACTTCTCTATATAGTCTTTCACACTCATTTATCTATCTCAAATTTTATAAATTATTGAATAAACTCAACTGATAATCAGAAGGTAAAAACTTACCTTTCATCTTTGTAACCACTATGTCCAATGTCTTGATTTTATCTTTGCTTATTCTTTCCCTTTCCAATTGCACATAATCCCACCAAATGGTTTCATGTACCTTAATATTGGTGTATAAAAACTTAAATATCATAGGGTCATCCATTGACTCATAGTAAGTTACTTCTCCAAGTTTGTGATTCAATTAATAAGAACCCTAGGGCTCAGACTTCCTCTATAACTAGGGGTGTCAAACTTTAGATTACTTCCCAAATTTGCATTAAATTTTAGAAATATATCTTTTGGTCATCTACCATGTCTTAAAATTGAACTTGTTGAGTTCATCCTCCTTCATCAATTACATCTTTAATTGTACTTCCTCTTCTTTACTTGACCTCCATAGGATCTAACTTTATTTGAATTCCTCCCAACAACTCTTCTAAATTTTCAACTGTAGGTTTCTCTCTATTGTAAGAGGTACTCCTCTATGTGCCATGGCTATTCATAAAAACTATAAATAATAAATGATTTTATTTCATAACTTGTAACTAACTACATAAGCACCACAAATACTCAACCTAAAAAGGTAAACCTTTATCTATACCAATTGATGTAGATGGGAATGAGGGTGCCAAACAAATGGCTGCCTTACTCCCCAATCAAGACATAATTTGACTCAATGAACACATAGACCCAAAATTATATCTCAAATAACAACCTTTTTTATTGATGTATAAAAAGTATTAGAGAGATTTAATTACCTACCCAAACTTTCCTACAAAACTATGAAGAAGACATTACAAGTTAGTCTTATGGACATACTATACTATGACTACTAAACATACATCACAATCACAAGCTTCTCAAGATCTGCCTTGCTCTCTCTTATGGAGCTAAACTCTATTCTATCTCTATATGGAGTTGAAACTCTCTCCCTTTTTTGAAACTAATCTCCTTCCAACTAACTTCTGACTCTTGCATAAAAAGGATTCTATTCTTTATTTCCTAACATTAACATCTTGCAAGTCTATTTGAGCTTCCTCTACTTTGTAAAGTGATGCACATTTCCAAAAATTAAGTTATGGGCAGGGAATTATGTTTTTCTCTCTTGAAGCTAAACTTTGTTGAGTCTCTTTATTGAGTTGGAAATCTTTCCCCTTTTCCATAACCAATCTCCCTCTAATCGAATTCCAAATCTTGTAAAAAATGGATCCAAATATTTTTTACCTCATACTAACATCCTACAAGTATCTTCATGTTTCTTCTACTTTGGATAATAATTCATATGTCCAAAAATGGATTTCTAGGTAGTTATTCATGTTTTGTTCTCACTATGGATGAAATTGCCAATTACTATAGACTAGTGTTTATGTAACTATTGGTTAATTAAAGCTAGTGGTTATATAACCATAGGTTAATGTAGACTTGGAGTTTTGAAACCATATATAATAATTAATGGTTTCATTACCATCCTAAAATAGGTCACTTGACCATTTATAGATGACTAAAATTGTCACCTCATGATTTCTTGACATGAAAGAATCTTGATGATGTTCTCAAGATTGTCAATGGTCTTCTTTTATGTGTACAACATTGTTGACATGGTCAAAAAGTTGAGAAAACATAAAAATATGAACAAATGCTTCTATAACGTAACCCATGTTTTTGGTTAATGAAAGATTGCTTGTTGACCTGGATTCACTTGGATTATATGTACTCGGGCATTTAGACATGACTAACTTTTAATGTGTGTATATTAAAAATTACCATAATGTAGTTGTATCAGTGGGCGGTAAGATATATTGGATTCTCTAAGTGATTCCACATTATAATCATGTTACATCAATTCCTATGAATATTGTGCCATATAAATATATATAATCAACATTTGGAATTTTACCTCCTAATGACACATGACCTTTGTTGGCAAAGACACATCAGATTTTAAAAACTTTGTATACACAAAATTATTCTATAGTAGTGCATAGAGTCTTCAAAGTAGGTTAACTCCCATAAGAAGCAAAATTTATCATGATGTATCAAGTAGAATTAAATTTTGCACACTTCCTTTATGGGTTTAATGAAATAGGGACTATTACTTTTCAAGATGGGAAACTAATCTAGGAGAATATTCCAAAAGTGGTTCCAATAATATCACCAAATATATTCTCACAAATTTTATTTCTTGGGGTTCCTATTCAACGGTCTTTAGTACTCTAGTATCACTTATAGAGGTTCACAAGACCTCCAAGATCATTAATCCATCTTTAAATGGTGGTACACACATTATGCATAAAATTATTCTATGCTAATGTACAAAGTCATCAGAGCATGTTAGTTTCCATAAGAATCAAAATTGTTCATTTAAGTATTATCTAGAAGCCATGTTTACACACTTGCTTTCTAGATTTACACAATTAGGACTATTTCCTTCCAAGGTGGGATGACTAATCCAAGGGGATATTTCAATTTTTTTTGGGTGATAATACAAAGCCTATTCTCATAGATTGTGGTTATTACAATTCATGTTCAATATTATATAGTACTCCAGAACCACCTGCAAGTTTATAATACCTTTAAGATCATCAATCAATCTCTAACAGATACACCATACACTTTTATAGTGGCATAGTGTAGTCTATGTAGACTAGGTGTAACACCACTCTTGTAAACACATAACATTATGTAGTATCCTCCAATGGATTTTACAAGGTCATACACACCTTCATGCTTTATTACAAAGGTAAAATCACACCAAATGACACCCTAGGTGTAAGAAATCCTTGTGTCAGATACTCAAAAAATGTACTATTTTTTTTTCTAAATATATATTACCCTAAAAATGTATTCTTACTTATCCTTCCATGTAAATCAATAATATGAGAACCCTTATGGTTCACTGAATTGGTGTTTCCATTGAACACAACAACACACATTATAATAACATATGATTTTGAACATCCATTATATAGCTAGTTTTATTAACATAATACAAACATACATATCTGTGACTTACATGCCAAAGAATGGAATAGGTTTAAATAGTTAAAAAGTTACTACACAAATAATTCAACTCTAAACTAGCCTAGGGACCTAGACCCGATGCCCCCGCTACAACTTGGGCAACCTACATATCCTCTCTTCAAAATTAGGGTCTAATGTAGTTATCATTTTATTTGTGATGGTCTTCTCCACAAGATGTCATCACCAAAGAGGTTGGCACTCTAAAACAACATGGATTCTATCATGTAAACTCAAATAAACTACTAATATCTCATCGCCTACTCCAAGGAATGACATAACCAAAGGTCACTAGACATAAGTCACCTTGACATCCCAAGGTAAATGTCCTTACTCAAAGCACTCTCACATAATTTAAACAAAATTTTAACATGGCTAGGAACCCATGTTTTGTTGTTCCAACAATACCTAGAACTCATAAATCAAAATAATTATGTTGCTCAGAGAACCTCTGTCTCCTAATTGAGTCAATAACATTGACCTAGATTAAGAAAATATCTATCTCAATAAATAACAAGATTCACTAACCCACAACAACAAGTGTTACTTTATTTAACAAAAAAATAATATTCATGCTAAAGCATATGATCTAAGGATTAGATATCAAAGAACGTGTTCTTAATAATAATCAAAGGCTAGTTTCCAGTTTTCCATGTAATGAAACATCCTAAGGGTTCATTTATTATGTCCATGCTCACTCGCTGAGATGCCATATGTATTTATGATGATCCCTCCATACATAAAATCAGGGCCTAGTGTATATTTGTGACACACAAAATAGTAATATATGTATATATATCTCATGTATAATGAGTATCAAGTACATCCTTAGTACATTAAAATAATTATCATGATTAATAAGGTACATGATAACCTAACTATAGTTATTCCACCTACCATCTATAAATTGATTAAAATAATAATAATCACATGATCTAATTAGATAGATCATTATTTTTATCCATCAGCATGAATAACAAGATTTAGGTACATGATACCATCATGACTCTCATTACCATCTCAATTATTCCACTTCCACATATGCATTGATTGAAAAACCATCAAATCAATAAATATAATATCATAGATCACAAATTATAATACTGGGTACAAATATTGAGGTAACATAAACATAGAAATACAACTACTGTTACTATCCCACAACTAACACATCCATTGATTGCCACAAATACCAACCACATGATCTGAATAACTATATATCACAAATTCCAACAATGACATAAATAATGAAGTAATATAAACATATAAATACCACTATTGTTGTCATGCCACAAATAACATATCTATTAATTGCATCAAACAACAATCATGTGATATAATTAACCATAGATCACAAATTCTAATAGTGGCACAAATATTGAGATAACACAAACATAGATAAGCAACTATTGTTACCATGTCATAAGTAACATGTCTATTAATTTAATCAAACATCAATCACATGATCTAAATAACCATAGATCAAATATTATAATAGTGGCATAAATATCGAGGTAACATAAACATAGATAATAACTATTGTTACCATGCAAAAAGTAACATATCTATTAATTACATCAAACAACAATCATGTGATCTAAATAACCATAGATCACAAGTTCCAATAGTGGCACAAATACCAAGATAATATAAACATAGATAATCAACTACTATTACCATGCCATAAGAAATATAACCATAACACAAATGATTTAAACATGAACATGTGCATGCCTCATTTATGTGTTTTTATATGCAAAAGTGCAAACATTCACAATCAACCATTTATAATCAAATATGAATATAGTTTCCATCTTGTATATTAACAACATGGCTATTTCAAAATATAACATTTATGCAAAGCAATCATGCCTATTTATAAATAACAAGTATACAATATATGCACTCGGCTAATCAAAACCATGAAGGCCAATCTTCACACACAACCATGTGAATCATTCTTTTGCAGCCATGCAAGGCAAAAAATCAACCATCCAAGTGCGAACTATTTTAGCCATACCAAATGTATGATTAAGCATGTTAATGTATGTTATAACTTAGCCATTTGAAAGCATATATTCAACCATTCATATACATATAGAATCAACCTTTAAAATGCATATACATAACCATTCAAGTGCATATGAATTCAACCTTTCAAATGCATATACATAGTCATTCAAGTGCATATGAATTCAATCTTTCAAATGCATATACATAGTCATTCAAGTGTATATGAATTCATTCTTTCAAATGCATATACATAGTCATTCAATTGCATATGATTTAAATCTTTAAAATTCATATACATAGTCATTTAAATGCATATAAATTCAATATTTCAAATTCATATACATAGTCATTCAAGTGCATATGAATTCAATCTTTCAAATGTATATAAAACCTTATAAGGTTCATAAATTCAGTTATTCCAATGAATGCACAATCATGATAAGTATAAAATCAGCCTTTTTATATGCATGCATAACAATACCAATGCTATAATTAGCTTTTCCAAATGTATTCACACTCATATGGTATGTTTGTCAATCCTATAAAAATGTATGCACAATCTTGCTACAAGTAAACTTAGCCATGCAAGAGTATTTTCATAACCATTAGATGTGTGTTTGCACCCATCCATTACATGCATGAAATTATCTTCATAAGGAGTGTTTTCAAAATCACACAAGAGTGCATAACCAACCCATTTAGACACAATCAAATGCCATTCAAGACCATATTTTAGCCATGGTTTCTAGGTGTTATAATCCAGCCATGTATGAATATATATACATTCATTTAAATGTATTATCAACCAAATAAATGAATGTTTTCATCCATATAACCATTTTCACAACATTTAAATGTATTTACAAGCAAGTAAATACAAGATTACGACCATATAACTAATTTGGCTTCATTTAAATACGTGTAAAATCAAGTAAACATAAGATTGCAGCCATCTAACTAATTTAGCTTCATTTAAATGTATGTACAAGCAAGTAGACACAAGATTGATGTCATATAACTAAATTGGCTTCATTTAAATGCATGCACAAGCAATTAAAATAAACATTTCAGCCATGTACAGATTATAGCAACATTCAATAATCACAAAACCATATAATGCACAAGTAAAAGCATATCTATTCTCCTCCCTTGTATTATTCCTTCCTTACCAAAGAAAAATTCTAAGAGTGATCTCCCTTAACCCAAAGCTTCTCCTCCAAGTCAAAATTCACTATAATCCCTTTCCTCTCCTCTTATAATGCTTCACACACTAGTCAAGCATGCTAATTTTTGAACCCCCTTCATTCTCCTTCTCTCCCACTTTCCATGCTTCAAATCTATGACCAAAATGGCTATGTGTGAGTTCCCTTGTCCAAAAGCCTCTTCCCTAAGCAAAAATGTGCCATAATCTCCCCTTTTTAAAACATAAAGCATATCACATATATTTATTCACAAAACACAAGTATGAGAAAGAGAGAGAGAATAAATTATGAGGAGAAATTGCACCCCATATCCATGTGGTACAAAGTGATCACTATTTGGCATACTTGACTCCATGAATGGTCAAAAGTAATTGGCATATTCATTATGCCACTTGACTTCCTTCATGTGCCTCTAAAAGCTATGCCCCATTTCACATGTACCTTCAATCAAGAATCATAACATTGTCCTTCACTATCCCATGTGCACACACATGCTTCCAAAAGACATCCCAAAACTTTTTGACTCCTCCCATATGTTAAATTATGAATCTTGCTAAGAGATGTGTCCCACTCTCTCACATAACTTTATCACATGTGAAAGATTCTTTGTGGGCCATGCCACATCATCAACAACCAAATCACCTGCATAATCATGCCAACTCACCACTGCTACTTCATCACATGAATAGTGACTATGAATAGTAACTCGTGAATAGTGATAATGAATAGTAACTCCTGAATAGTGTCAGCATGAATAGTATTTTCTTATGCATCAACATGCCACCATTCCACTTGACAATCCTTGTCTGCCTAATACTATGCATGTTTCATCTAGTTAATTATTTCAAGCACCACATTATTTGAATTTTTATTTATTTAAATCTATAACTATCTCAGTAAAATAAGCAAGGACCAAAGTGATGTTCGTAATCATCTTATGTAGGTAACCGATTCCACTAGCATGTTATTTGAAGGCACCACCATTATGGTTAACAACAAACTACCATCCTATTGTGATGATCTAGATGACTCTAAAACCAAAACTTTTGAAATGTGGTGTTAGTATATGGTAAGTGAAATAAGAGCTCAAATAAATTAAATAGAATAATTATGTGCTCAGAGTGTGTTACGATTGGAATAACTTGTTTTTAAATTATGATAAGTATCACTGATGATGCCATAAATCTTGACACAAAAAAATTAGATTTGACATTAGGTGCCAACATTTTTTTGCCTCCATCCCAATAGGCAATATACATTTATTATTAAAGGTATAGACAGCCATTATGGGGTTGAGGGGAAACCTGATTCCCCTTTTCATGTGGAAACACCACATGCCAAATACTTGAGTGTAATCATTAGAAGGAAAAGAGTCACACATGGAAGTTCAACAATTTTGACTTCTGTAATAGTTCTTTATGCCTTCGCAACTTTATAATATATATATATATATATATATATATATATATATATATATATATATATATATATATAAATTTAGATAGCAATTAGATTATAAAATAGATAACCACACATTTTTCTCAAAAGTATTACTTTTTGGGTGGAGGTGCCTACAATAAATCAACCACTGCATTAAAATTGGGAACATTGACCTTAACATATTTATTTTTATTAGTCATAGGTTTCACCAATTTTAAAGTATTATCACCTCTTGTGTTGTAAAATTGAGTACTACACTTAGATGATGTTCTAGTTTTTTTAGGGGAGACGCATGAGAATTTAAACATATACTAGTATAATAATGTCCTCCCTAATATATTGAATATATAATGTGGGATAAGAGTGACAATGAATAAAGCCAGTAGAGGGAAGAAATAAATCCATATATTCATACCAAGCCTTAGGGGCCTATTTGAGGCCATAAAGAGACCTCCTAAGTTGATAAATAAGAGAATAATCATGAACAACCCCAATAGGATACTCCATATAGGTTTCTACCTACAAATATCCATGAAAAAAGGCACTCTTAACATCCATCTAATACATTGGACAACCCTATGATGCAAAAAGAGACAGTACAAGGTGAATATAGTGCATATTGATAATAGGCATAAAAGTCTTAGAGTAATCAATACCTTCAACCTGTAAGAATCTCTTTACAACAAGATGTGCCTTATACTTATCAATGGACCCATCAATTACATACTTTGTTTGGTAAATCAACTTTCACCTAATCAACTTTCTTCCCTTAGGAATAATACGAAATCCTAAGTGTGATTCTTCATCAAAGAAGAATACCCATATGCCATCTCATCATCCAACTCATGTATTCCATAACCTGTGAAAAAGACTGTGGATCCCTATAGAATGTTTGACACAAAAATATAATACCTATATAATGTGCATGTTGATGTCAAGTGGATGGAAGATCTTGTATGAAAGGTGTTGACTCAAAAACTATAGTATGATCCCACCTAGGTGTAGTGGCAACATTAATGTGAATAGGATATTCAACCTCTATAACCTCTTCATGAATCTCCATAACTGGATCCTTGAAGAATGAATCCTCAAGAGGAGGTGATGAATCATCAAAATAAAAAGAATAAGGTATGGAAGAAGATGAGGAATCATGAGATGTGAAGTTCTCATCAAATTATAAATGTGTTTGAAACTAAACATCATGATTATCAAGATCTAAAAGATGATAAGCTCTCATGTCCTCATAATACATTATAAAAAACAAAGGTTTGTTATTATTATCCAATGCTTTATTTTTATTCTTTGGTACAAATACCAAAGAAAGGATCCCAAAGAATCAAAAAAATGATACATTAGGATTAGTTCTAGACCAAGCCTCCTTCAGATTCAAATGCTCAAGTACTCTACATGATGTGCAGTTCTAAATGTAGTTCATAAAATTAATTGCCTTTTCCCAATAGATAGGAGGTAAATCCCATGAATGCATCATGAAGTTAGTCATCTCCTTCAAATTTAAGTTCTTCCATTTTTTTAAACCATTCTATTGTGGAATATGTGCAACAAAATGTTGGTGAACAATACCATGAGCTACCAAAAAATTAGAGAACTCCCGACTGAAGTACTCTCCCAATTATCTATATGAAGCTTCTTGATGCAACTAGATGATTATTTATCAACCAAAGACTTAAAGGATTTGAAGTGATAAAATACATCACCCTTGTACTTTAGAAAATAAACCCAAGTACACCTCAAGAAATTATCAATGAAAGTAAGTGCATACTTATCTCCATTGAAATTCAAATTATTGTGCACAAGCTCAAGTGGTGAAGAAGCTCTTGTGGACATACCCTTAGGAAATGGATCTTGGTGTTGTTTTCTTAATACAAAACTAGGAAAAACTCCATCAAGACATGAAATTGTAAGAATACCCTCTACCATACTATGAGTGCTCAAATCCATCAAATATCTATAATTGAGATGTCCAAATCTCTCATGTCAAAGTCTATTGTCAGAATCTACATGAGAAGCTAAACACATCCCTAGAGGAGGATTATCATCAAAACCCTCAAAATAATAGATTCAAGAACTATGATAAATAACAAACTATACAATAAGTGTGTGTATCTCTAACAAAACTTAAACTTCAGCACCCTATGGTGTGAAAATCATTGTCTTAACCTGACCAGAATGGAAAATTAGATAAACTTAAAGAAAATTAGTGGTGATGTATGGAAAATATAATGCATCATTGATGTGGCCACATATATTTTTATATCACCATTTACCTTAACATAAATAAATGAAGAATATCCAACCTAAATGTTGGAAGTTTAATTCAAACCAAGAAATACAAATGACTCTTTAGAAGTAGTCATGTGGTGTGAAACACTAGAATCTAGAACCCAACTATCTAAAATTGGTGAATATTATCTTTTGATAACATTAAGTGATTTAAAATGCTTATGAGATGGATTAGTGGAGTTATAAATAGTATGTTTCCTAATGACATCCTCTAGGGCTTGCATTCTATTAAAACACCTAGACTCTTCATGACCACTCCCCCCATAATAGGAGTAAGATAGGTTAGACTTATTCTTAGATTTGAAAGATGATTAGGGTTTATATGTGTTAGTGTTGGGATTAGGTACATTTTGAGATGGATGAGGAGTGTTTTTTTCTTACTCTTTGTTTTTCCTTGTTCTTAGGATGTGATACTACCAATACTTTTTTAGAGTTGGAAGACTCAAGGTGAGAAAATTTGAATTCCTCTCTATTAATTCTCTCACAAAAAAACTCTAAATCTTGCATTTAAAATGTGGGACCTAAGGCATACATGATAGAGAAAAAGGTAGAAGAAAATATTTGGAATTGACCACTTAGCTTGGAAAAAATAAATTACACACACTCTTCATCTTTATTATCTTTTCCACTCCCCTTCAACTGATTCAAAAAAAGCTTAAACTTAGTGAGGTAGTATACAATAGAGGCAAATCCATTTGGATTAAGTGAAGCAAGTTTCACTTCAATATGTATGGCTCTCATGTGATCTATTTTTCCAATTAAACCCTTTATCTTAGCCCAATCTTAAATGGAGTAACACACCCATCCAAATGAGACAACTATGACTCACATAAGTCCTTATTAAACCCATACACTCTTCAAACTTACATTGGTTCTAAATTTTTTCAAACTCTCTTGTGAATTTTGGTTGAGTTTCATTCATTAGAGACCATAATCCTTTGTGTTTTATGATTGTTTCGATTATAGGTCTCTATGTATGAAATTATCTGTGATCAAAGTCTCATAATGATAAATACTAGAAGTAGAAGCCATGTTAGTGAATCACCAAAAAATATAAAGAATGCAAAAGGGTGCACAAATTGGCACCAAGACAACCCCATAAAGATTGTATTAAAGATCCCCCAGTTTGGCACTTTATAAAAGTAGTGAGTTTTTACAAAGTAATAAAATCAATACATATATAATTGAAAACCATATACTTTTGAGAAAAACAGAACTCAAATTCAAGTTATGATTCAAAATTTATAGGCTTTACTATTAGAGTTTGATCCCAGTCCAGATAAAGTTAATGTGAAGCTCAAATGGTCACATGAGACAAGAAGTGAGTGCACACCACCAAAGAGTTATATCAAATTGAAATCACAAAAGATAATTAATACAATTCAAAATAGAGAAATTTAAGATATTCATTAACTTTGGATTATGAATACAAAGAGAGAAAGGTACATATATAGGTGGGAGAGAGAGTAAAACCCCACATTCTAATGAATGTGGGACTAATCTTCCCAAATGACCCAAATGGCCTTTAAAACCCTAATAAATCATAATAAACCATGTAAACAAAACACGTAGGATAAAAGTATACACCAACACCACCCTTTAAACATAGATTAGGTGGGTTTGAGAATTGGGTCCTAACAACGAGGCCTAATGAGGTACCCAAGTACATATAAATCTCTCATAAAGTAGAGAAAAGGAGAAAAACCATAGGAAAAACTCCCCCCAAAAAGAGATACATATAATAAGTGAAGAGGCTATTAGTATAGTCATTTTTCCCACTAGGTTTTGCCTACATGGTTATATTAGCTTGCTTAGGGATCTAGATTTAATTTAGGTTACTTGAGAAGATTAGTCCCATATTCACTAGAATGTGTGGTATATTTATCTCTCCAACCTATATAAGCACCTGTCCCCCTTCATATTTTTATGGAAGTATAATACAGTACAAGGTAGTATATTGTGGACTATTTGAACTACTTAGTTGTGAGCTGTGATAGCTTTAAGAGCTATAAGAGATGTCAAATTTGAGCCTTTTTATAAGAAATTCATCTCAATTCAACATGATATAGAGTATTTTATTTTCTCTTATTCCTTTTTCAATATTCCTCTATGCATGATTTCATTTACTAGCAACTTCATGATGTGCACTTACTCAAATCATGAGATCACTCCATCATATACATTTGTTGGTCCAGTGATTATGGCTACAACTCTTTTATGGTATCAAAAGACTAATCTATGTTCACGATTGTCTCATTCATTGGTTATTTTATATTGTTTTTTAATGAAATCTTGAGATTTGTTATTGTCTCATAGGAATTATTGAGAGAAATATTCAAATCTACCAAAAAGAGAGAGGCGTGCCTTATTTTAGATTTTTTATGTTGCCATCATGGAGTCTTTTTTATAGATCTCTTTTCTTTATCTGGATTTGAGAAGAGGCATTGGAAAGGAAGAGAGATATTCTAAAACAAGGCATTTAAGATATATTTTCTAGTCTATTGCATCATTTTTGTTTTCAGATCTGACATGGATCTACTAAGGAGGAGTTGAGGCATTTTAATCAGAGTGATATTTTTTCTTTGGTTTGGCATCACACTATCTAGAGGTGGTGTTGGATCCAAGCTTGTCCAAGTGGACTGAGACATTGAATAATCAAGGCATTGTAAGTTTTATGAAGATTTGCTTGTTATTTTAAGAGCTAGCCTTTGGCATCACACTCTGTTGCTTGGCATGTTTTTTACTCATTTATTTTTTACCTTTGCTGAATTTCATTCAGATCTCATCTAACCTCTGATTAGATTTTGGCATCATAAACAATAATATTGCATTTATTTTTTAGATCTGCACATTTTTTGGTAGGTACCATCTTGTTTTTTCTATAGGAAGTGAAGTGTTCCACTTTGCAACCAAGGCATCACTTTCCACTACCTTGGCATTTCATTTTTGTCATTGGATCTAATACATATCAAGATCCCTTTCTATTTTGTGGAGGACAAGGACTATGCAAGACACCTCTCTGTTGATAGGCATCTTTTCTACCATCTAAATCTGATCTTTTACATGGTCTAATTTAAGATCTACTGTGTTGAGGATCTACTCATTATAGCTTTGGCATCATATTATTTTTTACCACTCTGAAATGGTGTATCATATTTGAGACAAGTGTTTGTAGACCTTGGAACTAGAGAAGGATATATGTTGTAGGCATTAAGAAATTAGGTAAAGCATTGGAGTGAAACATTGAAGTTTGGTTCCTTTGTTGTTTGGTGGGCCCACGTTCAACCCTAATCTCACATGGTTATTTTGATATTATCATATTTTTTTCTATTAATGACTTTATGAATTTTATATAACATCATTTACTATGTTAAAAATTAGGTCATTTGAATATATTTAAAAGAGAGCAATTTTTGAGTCTCTTTAAACTTGTATCTTTGACTTACGAAGACAAAGTTGAGGTCCAGATTGCTAGGAGGCCGAATCGCCCTCAAAAGACAAACCACTTTATTCTAGATCTTGTGTCAATTCCAACGAGTTGTAACAAGACATATTTTACCTCATCCAAGGATACTTTTTAAAAGTTTCAAGTGCAAGTTTTTTAGTCAATAAGCCCATTTATGGGAAATTATATTTTTAATATCTTGAAAATGGTAACTCAAAATTGAGTACCATATTTTTCAAAAGTGTTTATTTTTTATTTTCCATGCATTGGGCCAATTTGCCTTGTAAAAATCACTACTTTATAAAGTGCCAAACTTTTTTTTTGTGGGGGGGGCTACTTGACATAATTTTAGAACTAGTGAAAAGGGGGGTTATCATTGTGTTGGTTCTTGTCTACTCATGGATCTTGTAATGAATTCCATAAATCTATTGTAAGGATAAATTCAAAGAACTATTTGTCTTGGAAGTAAGGGATAAAGAATCATTGCCTAGATCAAGATCTACTACCTTATCTCTTAGGACTTGTTCCTAAACCAACTACCTATGAACATAAGAAAGCATGGTTTAACAATAATGACATGGTTGATGTACTAATATGTCTAACTATATCTGAAGACATTATGCATCATATTGAGCATACTGAGTGCCCTTTCACTACATGGACCATCATCCAACAGTTGTATGGAGACATTGGATCTTCATCTAAAAGTGATGCTTCCTTGGATGATTAAGTGCTTACTAAGATTATTGATGCCTCTTTTTGTGTGGACACATCCTCATTAGATGATCAGTTTATATGGTTGACATACATTGACACCCCATCTATTTTTGAAGATACTTTGCATCCTCTTTCATCTATTTCTATGTTAGAGGTTAGAGTTTCTTCATCAAGAGCTTTCAGTGATTCTTTGTAGTAGGACATACATAGTCTTTTAGTTTCAACATTAAGTGATGATCTCTTGACAGGTGTTTTATAATTTTTTATGGAGAATCATATTTTAGATGTGGAGGACACATTTGAAGGTTTATCTCTCTTATTTAATGAGAAACTCATCACAACTATTGTCTCATCATCATCATCTCTAGATCTTGTTCATCAATGATTTATACATGGTCTTGGTTTGTCACCTAATTCTTTGATTAGGCATGCACCTATTTGGATTTTGGCATCTTCACCTATGGACATGGCAACATTTGATAAGTTTTTAGAGGCACATTTGATTATCTTTCTTCCCTCATGTTCCTTTCTAGAATGGGGAGATTATTTGCACTCTTTTGTAGTTTTATTTATTCCTAAGGGGAGGAATGTTGTTTGATGTAATTGGATCATCTTCAAAATTTATTTTTAGGCATTTAATATCATTTTAAGAATATCTCATCTTTTGAGGGGGATTCTTATCTCCTTCTTTCCTTCTTTCTCTATTCTGGGGGGGGGTGTATAATCTCTTTTGTTGGGGGGCTACTTCTCATTTTTTTTTTTTTTTGGGGGGGGGGGGGGGGGGGGGGGGGGTAATTACATTGTACTTGGGTACCTCATCAGGCCTTATTTCCAAGACCCATTTTTTACATCATCACCCACCTAAGCTTTGTTTATGGGGGGTGTTGGTGTAGGCCCTTTTCCCACTAGATTTTGCCTACACGATTGTATTATCTTGCTTAGAGCTATAGAGGTAATTTGGGTTACTTGAGAAGATTAGTCATAAATTCACTAGAATTTGTGGTATCTTTCTCTCTCCAACCTATATAAGAACCTCTCTTCCTTCATATTTCTATGGAAGTATAATTCAGTACAAGGTAGTATATTGGGGATTTTTTGAGCCACTTAGTTGTGATCTATGACAACATTGAGATCTGTGAGAGTTATGAACTTTGAGCCTTTGTATAAGTAATTGATCTTAATTAAACATGATATAAAGTATTTTATTTTAACTTATTCCTTTTGTAATATTTATCTATGCATGATTTTATTTACTAGTAGTTTCATTGTGATGTGCGCTTGCTCAACTCATGACATCACTGCATCATATGCATTCATTAATTCAGTGATCCTGGATGCAACTCTTTTAGAGGCTAGAAGACCACCTAAAGATGATGTTACTACTAATGTAGAATACATACCAAGAAGATATTTTAGATGAATAAACTTGTTCTTAGTGAAGGGTTTTGTAAATATATCTATAACATAATATGAAGACTAGAAAAATATCAAGTCAATGACCTAACCATGAATAAGTTTTTGAACAAAATACATGTGAATCTCAATGTGTTTGGTTTATTGGTGTTGAATTAGATTCTTGAATATCTATATGGTACTTTGATTATCATAATAGATGATGGTGGGATGCCTGAAAGTAATTCCAAACTCAAATAAAATCCCCTAAAGCTAGATAGCCTTAGTAGCTGCATTAACAACTCCCTTGTACTCTACCTCTATGGATGATAGAAATAGCATTTTGCTTCTTGCTAGATAAATTTATGGGACCAAAACCCAAATAACATATGTAACTTGAAGTGAATTTATGATTCTAAGTATCACCAACCCAATCTAAATCTGTTAAACCAACCAAGTCAACCTCTGTGCCAAATCTCAAATCTATAAGAGCCTTGAATGTAGTGAAAGATCCTCTTAGTTTATTTCTATTAAAAATCATGGGGTACCTATATGAATATGGATACAAGTCCCATTGCATATGAAATATTATTCATGGTATGAGTCAAATAAATAAGGCTGCCAATAAGCTATCGATATCGAGTGGCATCAACCAAAGATGTAGAATAGTTAGCATCAAGTTTAACTCCTGATAGAAAGGGAGTCACATATGGATTAAAATCAACCATGTGAAACTAAGCTAAAATATTAAGAACATACTTGGATTGTGCAAGTGAAATCCTTAAATCAAACTTTAAAATCTCAATGCCAAGGAAATAATATAGAAGACCTAAGTCAATCATCTCAAATCTATCTTGTAGAGTTATCTTCACTTCTACATTATATGATGAATAACTCCCAATGATCAAAAGATCATCAACATAAAGGACTAGTATCAGTAAATAATCATCCTACTAAAAAAAATATACATTGAGGTCCAAATGACACCTGGTAAACCCTGAAGTAAGGAGGAAGGAATCCATCTTGGCATACCAAGCCTAAGGGACTAGTTTGAGGCCATATATGGATTATTTAAGTCTAAAAACTAAAGATGAACTCTAAACAAACCTAGGTGGCTACTCCATGTAGATATCATCCTTAAGGTCTTCATGAATAAAGGCACTCTTCACATCCATCTGGTGCACATCCAAACCATCTGTTATGGCTTATAGCTAGTGTGAGTCAGATTGAATTCATCTTTACAATAGGTGAAAAGGTCTATGAGTAGTTAATTTTGGTGACCTATGAAAAAACCTTACTGACCAATCATGCATTATACTTATCGACCCATCTACTACAAACTTGATCTGATATATCCACCTACATCAAACCATCTTTCTTCCCTTAATAAGTGAAGTGAAATCCCAAGTGTGATTTTTGATCAAGGATGAATATTCTTTATGTATAGTACTATCCCACTCAGGTATGCTTGAAGCCTCTCAAAATGTATGTGGATCCAAAATAGAAGCAAAAAATCATGTGAACTAATATGATAATCTACCTAAGTACGTCTATCATCTGTTATATCCCCTACCCAAGTTCCTACACTCTAAAGTGTCTACTTGGCCCAAAAGGGCCATGATGTGGGTGATTCAAGTGATGACTCATCATCCTCTAAAATATGACTAGAGTTGGATGTAAAAGACTCCCCATCACTGCCCTCACTATCAAAACTAGAAGAAAAAGAAGACCCTAGCTCAAAAACTTGCTTTGGATGATCTGAGTCAGAAGAAGAATCATGAAGTCTAAGTGAATCCAATAAAAGAGAATAAGTGTCAAGTGTTGAGTCTATGGGACTCTTTTGAAAGTGAAAAATTCACTCTATGAACAGCTCATGTGTGGTTGGATGTAGAAGGAATTACCCCTTGACACCATCTAGATAAGCTTCAAAGATGTAAGGATTGGACTAAGGTTCCATAGATTTGTATATCTTATTGGTATACATGTCATAGCTAGAGATCCAAAAACCCTAAAGTGTTTAACATCAGGTTTCCTTCCATGCCAAGTTTCAAAGGGTGTTATGCCTTTCAAAGTTTTGTGAGGAACACTATTCTAAATATAACAATCACAATTAATGGATTCAAACCAATACTTAGGTGCCAAAGACTTAGAGTGAATCATATAACTAGCCATCTCTTTCAAGGACCTATTTTTTCATTCTAAAACTCCATTATGTGAAGGATTATAACTAATTATCCACTATAAATCAATCCCCATTATGGTGTAAAATTGCTCAAATTTGTTGCTAACATATTCACCTCTATTGTCAATTTGAAGAAACTTGATGGATTTCTTGGATTATTTCTCAATAAGTGTATTGAATTCTTGAAAATCTTCATACACTTTAGACTTTTGATGAAGAAACTAGACCCATGCATATCTCAAGAAATCATCAATGAAAGTGATAATGTACTTAGCCCTTATAAAAGATAGACTAGAAAAAGGCCTAGATACATCATTGTGTACTTACTCCAATGCTTGTGAATCCCTTCAATCTTTGCCTTTGTCAAATTTTTCTTCAAGATGATTTCCAAGAGAGCACCCCTCACAAATTCTCTTAGATAATTGAACTCAAATCAATCTTATGACCATGTCATTTTTGCTAAGTTATTCAAGGTAATGGCAGTTAAGGTGTCTAAAATGCTCATGCCATGATTTCTAACTCCATCTGAATGAGTCAGCAATGTTGTCAGAGAAAAAATAGGTGCAAAATGTGAGAAGGTGTATAGCCTAGCTTGGTGATTTGCCCTACCCACTACCACTGTAGTATCATTATGCAACTCCCTAATGATAACTAAATTTGGTAAAAACTCAACCCTCATGCCTTTGTTGATATGAGTGGTTTGATACACTGAAAGGATATTGGTTGAAAGGGAACACTTAGAACATTATTGAATTTTATCCTTCTATTTCAATAGACCCTCTCCCTACAATAGGTATAAAAGTTTCATTACCCAAACTGATAATAAACATGTTATAAGGCTCTAAATAATAAAACTCAACTAGTGAAGAGCTCACGTGGTGAGAAACACCCAAGTCAATGACCCATGAAGATGTTGAAGCTGTAATTGCTACAAGAGCTTTACCCTTTTCTTTCTCTTTCCCTTTGCCCTTTGCTTTGAATCTTGGGTAAATGATTTCTACTTGATGGACTTAGGAGCACCTATGTTTTTCTTCTCTCGAAGATGAGTTAGGTGATCTATTTGCTTCTTCATGCATTTAATTTCATCATGTGTATTTTTCTTATAGTAGGCACACTTAACCTTCACTTTCTTAGGTTTACCATTGGAAGAGGAGGCTTCAATGTTGGTTTTAATAGAGGTTGACTCTTTCTTCTTCTCTTAATCCTTATTATTTTTATTCTCTTTTTTGGATGTCTTTGCTTTCCCATTCCCAACAATTAGGGCTTGAGGTTTTGTGGACTTCAATGTGCCCATCTAGATCAACTTATCTTGCTCCCTAGTTAAGTTGGCAATGAAAGCATATAAAGAGGGATTTTTCCATGTAATGCCTAAAACACTTTTAGTGGCATAAAAGTAGAGACGAAGAATTAATAGTCATGACCTAGTTTAGAGAGTATAGAAAGAACAATTTGGTCATCTTCTTTCTTTATTCCACATTATTTCAACTGCAATCTCAAGGACTTGAACTTAGTGAATAAATATTGAAGGGTGTCAAAATTACCATGACTTAGGCTAATGAGTTCATTCTCAATATCATGACTTCTCATCACATCTTACTCCCCAAATAATTTACCCATAATGGTCCATACATCATGAGGTGATTTGGTAGGCTCTAAGTGAAATAAAAGATCAGGTGCTATAGAAAGACATAATAACCCATAGGCTTCATCATGATGATTATACCACTTAACTATCTATGCATTTATGCTACATTTAATTTCATTACCCATGATTATACTATATAAACCCTTACTCCTTAGAATGATTATCATCATGATTTTACATTCATGATATTTAAAGGGAGTTAGTGGGTTGATTGAACTTGAATCCATTAGTGCAAAAATGAGATGTAGTTGTAGTGAAAGTTGAATTTGTTGCATAAATTAAAAGTGAAAGTAGTATCCAAAGGGGGACCAAAAAACCATAGTACACCAGCTCTGAGCTATGAAATGGTGAACCCCCCAAATGTTGCAAATGCACACCCAAAAGACGTTGGATTCAGTCAATAGTGTGTCTAGAGAAATAAGTGCACGTGTCAAAAAAGATAATTTTTTGCAAAACAAATAGGATGTTAGATGGGATGTCCAAGGAAGCAAGTAAAATGTGAGCAAGTGAAAAAATGAATAACAATTTATTTTTAAATATTTCCCAAAAAATATTATTTTATTAAAAAAAATCTACTAACAATGTTAAACTTGACCAGTTTTTTATGCATTACTTGTGCATTAAATGAAAAGTAGTCTATTTGACCTTATTTTAAATCAAGCTATTAAAAAAAAAATTAACATATTAAAAACATTAGGACAAAATTGAATAGACTTAGCTTGTTTTGGAAGAAAATTTTAGAAACAATCTCCAAATTATAAGATCTATTTTTTTTGAGTAGTTACTAAAAATATCACAACTTTTACATTTTTTAACAAAATTTAAAATGATCCAAAAATCTAAGACCAAGGTGTACCAAACTCATAATTTTTTTTGGTGTGATTAATTGTGGTTCAAGATTAATAATAATTTGAACAGGCAGATCACAAACCACACGTGAAAATGAAAAATTAGATTTGAACTAGGAAGCCACAAAAAAGACAATGTGATGGAAAACATGTTTTCTCAAGCAAAAAATGACTTATTCCAAGCCATAGTGAATTTGATCAAACTTTAAAAACATTATTTTTCCAAATATCTTCCATATACCAACATTACAAAACATGTAAATGTATGATAAAATGAATAGATAAATCTTAATGAAAATCAATACAAATCTACTATCCTATCTATGTAACAAATCTCAAGTTTTCATAGAAAACCTTACAATGAATAACCAAAAAAATGTTTACCATGAGTGGCTCTGATATTATATCAGAGTTTGATCCCAATCTAGATAAAGTGAATGCAAAGATCGAATGGTCACACAAGACAAGAAGCGAGTACACACCACCAAAGAGCTGTAACAAATTGAAATCATAAAAGAGAATTTCACAAAATAAATCAAAATGGATAAATCCAAAATATTCATTAAATTTGGATTATGAATACAAAGGGAGAGAGGTACATATATAGGTGGGAGAGAGAGTGAAACCCCTCATTCTAGTGAATGTGGGACTAATCTTCCCAAATGACCTCTAAGACCCTAAGTAAGCATAATGATACGTGTAGACAAAACCCATAAGATAAAAGCCTACACTGACATTTACAAATACTTGTAAATGGGTCAAAAACATTAAAATTTACACTAGAAATAAATTTTAGTGACCAAAAAATAATTTAAGGTACGCATCCAACCACTCGTTGTAACCAAAATCGAACCACCAACTTAAAAAATCCAACCAAAGTGAAAAAATATCCTCCTATTTATCTTGGTGTGAATGTAAGTAAATTACACTTTCTCTTTTAAGAAAAAAATATCTTATAAAAGGAAATAACAAATTAACAGTCTATTTTTGAGAGGATAAAAGAGTGGGTTACTACTATAAGTGCTAGAATACACCTTCAGGACATAACAGGCAAAGTTAACTTCCCAATCTTTAAAAAAAAATGCCACCTTTCTCCACACAAACCTGTACAAGGAACACTATCTTCTAAGATCACTTTACTCATAAAACTTGATACAAACATTTGTATAAAAAAATTAATCGTTAGACTTACAACTTAGTGGAAAAATCACCTAATAGCTATGTATTCTCCACCATAGGGAATAGAAACTCATACCAAGGAGGAAACATGTAGATGATGTGAATTCAATGCTCCAATGTGAAATTACCAATCAAATGGAAAGCATTCCAAATTCCAACACCAAAGATAAATGCATAATTACCCTCTTCAAGTACCATAAAAAAGCACTCGATTGTAATACCGTAGTCTCCATGCCATGCTTAGACCATTCTCCATGCCTGAGTATCCAACTTCCAATGTAATTTATTCAACATTCAATGCTATATGTAATACTGGAAGGTTACATTCTAAAAAAACACCTATGCAAATCACACAATAGATCTCTAATGTTATTTAAGATCCTATCACTATCTTCTACATTGACCTTATTCAAAGACACAGACCTTCATTGCTCTTCCATGTAGGTTTCCATAAGAAATTCCAACATAGATCTGGTAATACATTCAAGAACTCCAATAAAGGGATAATGATAGTAAAATAAATCCAATGTCATCCTCATCCCTAATACACAATCATCTTTCCTCCAATGCCAATCCTCTAAACGCAACACTTCAACTATTTAGAAAAGTATGTCCTAGTAGATGATGCCTTAGATATAAAGCTTCAAGTAGATTTTTTCAAACTTTAGATGCCTCGCTAAACTTAGTTTCTTAAAAAATTCAATGATGATGCCTCTCTTTAATTTCATTGTAGATCTGGAAGAGGAAGAAAGGGTTAATAATGTTCAGTAATGGAAGTAGAAGATTCGACAAGGGAAGTAGAGGTAAAATTATCTAAAATATTACAAGCTAATGGATGGTTGCAACCCTTTATGTCTTTGGTACCATGTTAGGAATGGTAAAAACATTCTAAAAATATAATATCTAAATAGCTAGCAATAAGAATATCACACATGAAGCTACAAACAAATGATATGTAAAACAAGGCAAGTCAAATGATTATTCAGAATGAGATATGCTAGTACAATAGGAAGTCCTTGCATAAGTAGACAAGGCAAAACAAAGAACTAGTCTAACTAATCAATGTGGGATAAATCCTCACATAGGACAAACTAAGAAAAAGATGAAATACCTAGCTAATAGTCTATCAAACATGAGAAATACATACTCTAACATACACTAGGCATTGTTGGTTTCATTGGGAGTTTGGTTTATAACACGAAAATAGTTTTGAGTGTTATTTATAGTGCATGTTTATGTAACTATTTTTTTATTCTATAATTTCATCTTGCTCCCTACATTAGAGTGGATGATTTGGATGGTGCTTGAAGTTTTTCCCTATTGTTGGATTTTTCTTTTATTTTTTAGGATTTTTTCTCTAATCTATTGCCTTATTTTTTCTATGCTTTCTTTCTTACCCCCTCTCTTATTTATTTATTTATTTATAACAAAGTTTTTTTAACCTATGATTTGACTCTTTTGTTGATCCTCTTTGCTTCTCTCCTTGATCCCTATTTAATTCTCTCCTTTCCTCCTTTCCTTGCCTCTCCTCATTTACCCTTTTCTTCTATTGTTATTATTTTTGCACTATACATTTTTAGTTGTATTGGTAGTCTAGTTTATTGTTTCATGTAAATTTTTCTTTATTTATATGAATAAAGTTGTAAAACTTGAAAGAAGGGTGAGGTTAGTAGAACTTGGATTTGTTTTGTGATTTGTGATCCAGATGGTTGTAGATACTCCTTTTTGGTTTAGAAAGAATGATCTACATATAAGAAAGCACTGAATAAATGGTTGATTAGATAGGTAGTAGGGTGGATTGCCTATAAATCTAGATCCAAGAAGCACAAGCTTTCTTGCAGGTTATCAATCCATACTTTCAAAAAATCAAGTTCTGAAAACAAAAGATAAATTTATTGCATGAATAACAAAAGATACTAAAATTAAATAGAAGTGTTTGAAAAGAGATTAATTTACCTAATTATAGAAATAAATTATTGGATGTTAATGTTAAATGAATCCGATCTGGCTCAAAAAATAGGGTGATGTTCTGTGATTAGGCAAAAAGTTAGAAAGTGGGATTTGGTTGGGGTCTGATAGGTAGAATTGACTTGTTTTTGGAATTATTACATGGTGACCATCAAAGATTGGGTGAACCATTAAAGATTAGGTAACCATCAATGGTTGGGAAACCATTGACATTTTGGGGAAAACCATTGGTGGTTAAGTGATCATCAATGATTATTATCAGATTTGTCTTAGGTGAGGGTAGGTCTAGTTAGGAAGGTGGTTGAGTGATTCTGGGAGGGGGGTTTAGACTGGAGGTTACTTGTGAGACAGTAAAAAAGGAATTAGTGACTGAAAATAGATACTTATCTCTGTTTCATGAAGAATGTCAAGGTGAGTAGCTAAAAACTCATTGTGGATCTTGGATCAATTCAGGCAGTGTTGGTATTTTGGCTACGATTAATGAATTATAATGTTTATGATCTCAATCAAATTTATTGGCAGCTTTCCTAGATTCATCAGAAGAGGACATAAAAAATAAGTTTTGATATAAAAAACTCTAATAATTACTAATTATCTTGATGATTATTGATCTCCTCTTTCACCTCCTCCTCCTCTCTTTTTATAGCAGGAAGGGAGAGGTGAAACAATAAGTTCAAACAAGGTGTTAAATAGGTCATATAATTTTAGTCTTAACATGCATAATTATGCAAGTGGATAAGAATTAAAAAACAAGGTGGAGTTGAGCTAAAGTTAACCCTTAAGGTAATTAAACATTGATCATCATTAGTCGAGCCTAACCATCGATAGTTAGGGATCAATCATTGATGATCGATAGGTCGAGGGTATAATAGTCAAGGTTAGTCATGGTGACTTATGTTTGGTGTTTAAAAGACTGTGAAGTGGTCCAAAGGGGGTCCAAGGGTGGTTTAAGGGTTAGTTTGACATCTAGAACCTATCATGTATAGTTTTCTAATTTCTACATTTTCCCCCTTTGTGTTATGTAGCTTGTATTAACAAGTTTCAAAATAAAAATGGAAGGTTGGGTCAAAGGTTTTTCTACCTCAAGTATGGGAGGAGGTATTCCCCCTTAAACTAGGAATTGATGAGGTAAAATAAAATTGGTTATGGGTTTGACAAGATGTTAAGTGGTACATTGGATAGAGAGGGCATCAATGTATAAATATGCACATAAAATGTGATTAAATGCAATATCACATATTATACATAAACTAAAATACCATAATTGAGTTACTCGGGTAAAGAAGGTGGTATTAGAAGGACAAGTGATGAGTAGATCAAGTGATAAAATTTAGGCATGGTGGTTAGGTTATACATGTAAACACAAGTCTTTTAGGAATGGTCAGTGTATTTGTAGGTATCCAAGGTAGAAAGTGCTCTTGGGAAGACACAATTGGGTCAGTGTGCAAAAGTGGCATGGGTTCAATTTATTCAATATGGAAATGTAGTCATAGAAGTCAAAGTTACCAAGGCAAGGTCATCACAAAACATGCAAAAGTAGGGCCAAAATAACCAATTTTGAGGTTAAGGTGGTTGGTTTGCTTGGTGGAGTAGGTAAGCTTCATGGATATGTAGTAGTTAAGGAGGTTAGTGAAAGGTGGTTGATGAAAAAAATTAAGTTGTAATGACAAAAATGTTAGGAGGTCAACCTTTGAAAATTAGGGTTCTATTTGTTCATTTATAAATTAGTAACCCGTAATGCTTATACCCTTACCCAAGTGAGAGAAAAAAATAATGAAAGTTGTTATTTGATTGAGAGATTTCTAGGTAAGTGGTTGTTGGGTGAGAGTTGGAAAATGAGAGTGATTTGTTGGAGGTATTAACCAGAGATGATGTAGAGAGGATGAGGGAGAGCATGGGGCACAATGGTAATTCTAAGGGTACCTCTATAATGGCATTCGTAAAATGGGTAGGGGTGTAATGAAATTTGTAATGTTTATTGTTTAAATGTATGTTTATTTGGTTATGGGTGGGTTAGACCTAGGGTTAGTTCTAGGTTTAGGATTAGGTTTTTTTGATTGGGTAGGTGGAGGTATTAATGATGAAAATGGTATAGGGGAGAAAGGTTGGATGGGTAGTGTAGGTAGGAGAGAGTAGAATGGTTTAGATAAGTTTTTTATTGATATGATAGATGTTTTGGGTAGATTAGGATAATAGGGGTAGGTTTAGTTCAATGATGATCACTACACAATGATCATTGATGGTCACTATTGATCATTGATGATCATTATCGATCATCATTGGTCGATAATGACCATCATCAGTTGATAAGCAATCATTGAGTAGTTAATGTGTAGATTATTGGTGGTCACTATCAACCATCACCAATTGATAAACGACTATCAGATGACCAATCTGTGGACCATCGGTGGTCGATGACCTAATCTTTAGTGGTAAATGGGTGATCGGTGATAGTTCTAAAAGGAACCATCATGGGTCAACATTCAATCATTGATGGTTAAAGAATGATAAAAAGTATAGTGTAAAATTAGGGTTTGGGTAAATTGAGAAAGGTTGCATAAGTTAAGGGTAAAAGGAATAATGTAAGGGTGTGTTTAGGAAAGTTTTAAGGGTAAATAGGTGGATAGGTGAGTTATGATGGGTAGAGTCAAAGGTAAGTCTTTGGTGTAGTTCAGTAGAATAGGTGAATAGGTAAGGTTGGAGATAGAGGTAATAGGTAGTAGTTCATAGGTGATGTTTGATGAGCTAGGTGAACTAAGGTATTAGTATGACCTTATAGGTGAGGGAGCAGCTATAGATGAGAGATCAAATGTTACAATTTCTAGATGAGGTATGTTGAGTGATGATAGACTAGGATTGGGATCATTTATTAGTAGTGGACTTGGGTAGCATCAAGTATTATCAACATGTGCCCCAAGATACATTTATGTTAGTGGCACTCATCGAGAGATGAAATTTAGCCACTAACACCTTCCTATTTTTTATTAAAGAGATGACAGTCCTATTGGAGGACATTCATTAGATCATTCAGATACCACTATGAGGTGAAATGATAGAGCACATTAATGGAGAGGAATGAGACTAGTTTATGGGTGTGTTGTATGGTGATGATGTGGTACATGCAAGGTAACACATTGTAGGCCTACTTTATGCACATTTGTATCACATGGATAGGGGCATGATATGGGTAATCACTATAATGATAATGGTGATGACTTATTATGTGATGCCTAACTTGAGCAGTGGTAAGATTCCTTCATTGTTATTAGATGTTTTGGTAGGTATGGTAATGGATCAGATAGTGTATGCTTGGGAACCTATCTTGATAGTGCAGATATATCAAGATCTCTAGGGTTACAGGGCATACAAGAGGTATGATATCAGTGTTAGGTTTGTGTTGCTCTATTGGGATTATGAACACATCAGACTTATTCAACCAGGTGGGCTGCCATGGCATAACTTTATTCAGATGGAATTTAGGGTGGGGTTTATGTAATGGAGCTATGATTATGCACTCACAGGGCTAGGAGGAGGGACACATGATCTAGATTAGTACAGGGATTGACTAGATATACTAGTAGTGGGTGATGTGATTTGGTGATCGTATATCTAATTTCCTACCTAGGTCAATCATATGGGGTAGATTTTATTGCTATAGAGTTACAGGTGGATCTATGAGAGGCAAGAACTAGAGGTAGAGTTGGTCTTTTTTAATAGGGTGAGGATATAGTTTATCCTCATTTAGGATACCCTAAGGGAGTTTTCAAGGTATCAGAGGGTGGATGCAGAGTTCCCATTACCTACTCTAGAGCCTGAGGATGTGTTTATTGATCATGAGGAGATGTCAGTAATGGTTGAGATTGATTACATAGGCATTAATGATAGGTACCTTATGTGGTTCAAAGAACATTATGATGCGGCCATTTTTGGAGGTGATGAGGGCCCATAAGACATGGATGTGAATTAGTGGTGGGGGTTGGTGATTAGAGGGATGAGGATAAATAGATAAGCACTGATTATTGAGAGGGATTAGGCATAGGCAACACTAGCCACAACATAAGCATCCTTAACATCAATTATTTAGGAGAGGGACATGGTGCAAGGTCAAATGGGCACACTGACTAGGGAGAGGGATAATGAAAGGGATCAGCTAGCCATGGTTACTTAAGAGAGAGATTCTCTAAGGTAGGCAAGAGGAGTACTAATAACTATGGGACCACCAAAGAATATTTTGATGGTGAGATATGTAGCAATAGTCAAGGAGCTTTGGTAATATGAGGCCTTGGGTTTTATATGTCTACCAGATGAGCTTATATGGGGTGAATATAGAGTCAAGATCACTGGAGGGGATAGTAGTGTAACACTAGGTCAGTGGGTTGCATCTATAGGGGTAGGTAGGCATAGGAGATGGATAGGCTCTAGGAGGCAGTGGTGCTCCAAAGTCTTAAAATGTGATGATATCATGTAATTTTGATGTACCATATGATTTTGATACTAGCATGTGAGTTGATGTAGTCATATGTCCATTGAGAAACATATACATTATTGTATATATGATCACTATTTTCATTATGAGCTCATGATATATAGATGTGATCATGGTTTCTGGTTTTCATTGATGTTTATGTATGTGATTTTGTTTATTATGATTATGTTCATATGATTAACATGTTATGGTTTATGTGTACTCACCTAGCTAGGCATGTGATGAGTGGCTATTTTATTTATGCTCATGATGATATTCAATATTGATGGATGTTGTTTATGATATAATAATGTTTATGCTTTATTGGACATGACTATGATGTTTATGATTATCATTATGTTATGGATGACTATGATGTAATTTATGTTCATGACATGGTTATGCGTTAATGGATCATAGTTCTATAGATGTGATAGATGGTAGGATGATTATGATGTTATGATTAGGTGATGGGATGTTCATTATGTTATGCTATGATGATGTTTGTTATGATGAGATTTTTTGTTAGACATGTGGATGAATATTTTCTTTATTACCTAGATAGGCATGTGATCGATAACATATGTGGATGATGTATGATTGAACAATGATAGACGTCTCATGATTAGCTAGTTTTGTTGGTTATTTAGATGAGATGATATTGATGTTATTTTGAGTAGATACATGTTAAGGTAGATTTTATGTGATTATTTATTAACTTATGATGTGATAAAATGTAATGTTGTGATGATTGAATGTTGTTATGAATGGCTATGATGGCTAAGATGTTTTTTTGATAAAAAACACTTAAACAAGGCACAACACATAATTAGTTTTGAAATGTTTTTAATGAGTTGCATATGATTAGATGAAGGTAGTTAAATCCTAAGACACATAAAGTAAGTTGGATTATAAAACTAAATTTGAGAGAGATAGGTTAATCAAGAGATAAACATCATAATGAATGTATCAACAATTAGATATGAGAGAATAAGAAGAAGGCACAATACTTCTTCTTTGGCAAGGACTAAAACAAATCAAAGTATGATCATCTCATGAACATAAGCCTTTAAAATGCTTCACATTAACATATGTTAGTTGGTTAAAAAGGTATCTTGATCACATAATGTCAAGTAAGCTCAAAATCCCTTATTTATAGAATGTATAAAGGGGACATGGATGAAAATGGCAATATCTTGTGAGACTATCATGCCTATTTGGTAGGTTACCAAAAGAGCTAGTATAAACAAGTCCATATCATATAAAGTTTAGACTGATCGATGTGAGAAGTCTAATTATGAAATTCAATTATGGACTCCATAATTATTTTGCCTTTTTTAATTTTTGATAATGGGTCTTTTGCTATTTTTTTATTACTTAAAGGGATGAGGGAAGCTAATCGATGTGGGAAGTTTCCAAAAAATTGCTATGCTTTGATAAATGTTGTACTCGGCCATCCTTCAAGGGAGTAGTCTGTGAATGCTTGGAATGACCCATATGAGTTTTGGTTTTTTTGTGATTTTTTGCTTGATTGTGTTTTTTTGTTTTTGACATGGATTTGATTATATAGGATTAAAAGTTTCACCTTTATGAAGGCAAAACTAGAGCAAAAGAAGGTTGATGATGGGTAAAAGAGGTTTAATTAATATTAACCATGGGAATCCATCTTATGTACGGATGGAAAGTACTAGAAGACCATGTCATGGGTAAAGCCATGGTACCCACATTCAAGACTAGGCAAAGGTTGTAATGGATAATCACATGATTCAACATTAATTAGTTATCCTTAAAATGAGGGGATGTAGGTGGAATGAAAATAAGGGATGAGCATAAATTAGACAAAATTTGATTTTGATCCTATTTAACAAAAGAATGGATGCAAATGCGTAGCATTGAGGAGATCAAGTTCTAGTTTCCCTTCAAGAGAGGATAAATGATAAGCACCTATTCTATACTTGTGCATTATGATATAAGGTCCAAGCCAGTTGAAATCAAATTTTCCCTACTTGCTTTTCTCCATATTGATTACATGTTGATTTTACTTTAGGATGAGGTCTCTGATATTGAATTCTTGCATTTTGAGGTTTTTTTTATAAGTGCGCTTGATTCAATCTTGATAGACATGAATATCAGTAAGCATGGATAAACATCATTCATTAAGTAGTTCAAATTAGGCTAAACATTCTTGATGATAATCATTCTCAAAAATGAGATAGTGTAGGGATATGAGAAGAGAGGGAGTTTAGACTTTGAGAAGCAAGATAAACTTGACTCCAAACACAAGAGAGAAATGGGTAGCATCTATAGGGTTTCGAATGCTAGTGTGATATGCCCATAAGGCAAAGGGGATATGTAAATGCCAATCCTAATCAGATGCATTGACCATTTTAGTTAGCATGTTGTTGATAGTTAAGGTAGAAGCTTCAACCTATTCATTTAATTATGGATGATAGGGTGATGAGAAACTTAACTTGATATCGAATGCGTCACAAAGACCTTAGACTTGTTTGTTTTTGAAATATTTTCCATTATCGGTGCTAATTTTATGAGGAACTTAAAAATGATAGATAATGTGATGGTTAATAAAATTGATAATATTTTTATCTTTGGTTGAGATGAGAGGAATAGACTCTACCCATTTGGTGAAATATTCTATTATAGTGATGATAGAATGATGTCACGATGAAGAATGGGGATTAATTTCACTAATAAGATCCAAACCCCATTGTGAGAAGGGCCAGATATCTTTAGATACTTGGAGACTATGGCTAGGTGCATGATATAAATTGGTGTGTTATTGATATTTGACACATTTTTTCACATAATCACAAAAATATTTGTTAAGGGTGAGCCAATAATATCCAAGGCGAAGGATGAATTTAGTGATGGCTAGACCACCAAAGTGTCCTCCATGAATCCCATCATGCATTTCTTTGATAGTATGAGTGGTTTTGTAACTACATAGGAAATAGAAGAGGAGACCATCAAAGACATGTTTATAAAGAATTCCCCCATTATGGTATAATGTGAGGTTCTCTAAATAAACATTCTTAGAGCATTTCTAGAAAGGTTGGAAGGGATGGTGGTAAGGTTGAGATAGTCTAAGGTCTATTGATACCAAAGGTTGGGTTGGGTCTCCTGCACATTAAATATGGTAGAAGAGTTTGATTTGACATAAGAAGGATTAGTAAGTTGATAGATAATGATAGATAGCTTAGAGTTAGAGGGTGTAGATGGGATCTGGGAAGTGAGAGAAGCCATCGTATCGATAAAGTTGTTCATAGATTATGGAGTTGTTGAGATATGATAGTGTTCAAATGATGCTAAGAGTACATCAACTAGTTGTTTATATTATTGAAAAACATCATTTTTACATTGATAAGATCCATTTATTTGATTAACCATAAGTTGAGAGTCACCAAAAATGTTGATCATTTTGACTTCCAAGGCTAATGCAGTTTGGAAACCTATCACTAGGGCTTCATACTTAACCATATTATTGGTAAATTTGAAATGTAGATTGAAGGATAAAGGAAGAGGTTTACCATGAAGGGAGATAAGGTTGATACCATATCCCCAACCATTTTAGCACTTTGATCCATAGAAGAACATGGTTAATTTATAAGTGAAATTTGCTTGAGAAAGGGTCACAAAAGACTCATATAAAAACTCGAGAGGAGGAAGTCAATTGTCTACTAATGGTGCTTTGGCCAATTGGTCAGTAATAACTTGACCTTTAATTAACTTTTATTATAGGAATTCAAAGAAAAACTTAGCTAAAATCATGAGCCACTTGGCCATACATTGATTTTGGTATGGCTTGGAGTGCATATACTTGAGTGGGTCAGTATTGGTTATGATATAGGTCTTATGGTTGAGAAGGTAATGGTAAAGTTTTGTGGCCACAAAGACTAAGGTGAGTCAAAGTTTATTGGTATGGGTGTACTGAGTCTCATACTCTAAAAGTGTATGGCTAATGTAGTAGATGGCTTGCTCTTTATGCTGATCATTTTGATGAGGTAACATTACCCCTAAGGAGTGGTTGGTGGCAGACATATAAAGGTAAAAAAGTTGATATTCCTTGGGAGGAATGAGGATGGGTGGAGACAAAATTTACTCTTTAATTGAATCAAAGGCCTTTTGATAGTCATTATTCCACTAAAAATAGACATCCTTCTTCAGAAGGTGGTGGAAAGGTTGTCATCAATTTGAGATTTGAGAGATAAAATGATGAATGGATTGGAGCTTCCTCTGCAAGCTAAAAAGTTGCTTGAGGTGGGTGAGAGGAGGCATGTCAAGGATTACTTTGATTTTGGTTGGATCAACTTCAATTCCCTAAAGGGAGATGATAAATCCAATGAGATTTCCTGATAAGACCCCAAAAATACACTTCTTGGGGTGGAGGCAAACATGGTACTGGATGAATCATTCAAAGATAATCTTAAGAATGACCAAATTATCTTTACAACATTTGGATTTCCCAAGAAGGTCATTGACATAGTCTTATATGATTTTGTGAATAAGGTCATGGAAGTTGTAGGTCATAGTGCATTGGTAGGTTGCACTAGCATTCTTCAGTCCAAAAGGCATGACCTTATAGCATAAATTTACTCATGGGGTGATAAAGGCAGTTTTGTGTTGATATTCAGGGGAAATTAGGATCTAATTGTAACCTGAGAACCCATCCATAAGAGATAACATCTTGGCCAACTATAAGATTGATAATTTGGTCAATGCTAGGCAAAGGAAAGTCATCCTTTTGGTAAGCAAGGTTAAGGTTAAGAAAGTCCACATAAATGCAAAGTCCCCCTATGGCTTTGGTGATATGTACAACATTTAAGATCCATTGGGGATAATTAATGGGTTGGATTAAATTGATAGATATGATAAATTGAAGATCTTATTTGATGAGAAGGGATATGTAAAGGTGTATTCATCAAAGTTTTTACCTAACTAACTTCACAGCATGGTTGCTAAAAATATTATGGGTGGTAATGGAGGGGTTGATTCCTAAAATGTTTCTATAAGACCAAGCAAATGCTATGGTGTGGTCTTTCAGAAAGGAGGGGAAGTCCCAAAGTTCCTCATAATTTAGCAATTGGTTGATTTTGATAATGTGCAGGTTATCCATAATACCCAAGTTGATATCCTTGGTGGATTCATTCAACATGATTGAAGTCCCAGGAGGAAGAGATTTGTGGATAGAGGAATATTCTACACCAAGATAGGTGAGAATGGAATCATCATCCTAACACCAAATAGTATTAATGGTAGGAGAGTCATCTCCTACCATCTCAGGATGGGTCATAGGAATGGTTATGGTCACCTCATCCTTTTGATAATTTAGGGGTCTGAGGCTGATCATGTTTATGAAAAAAAATTTAGAGGGATGGTGTTAGAATATTTAGTTTTTGGTGGTGGAGTGGATGATGAGGATGTGATTTACTTATCAATGTCAGTAATGGGAGGTGGGTTAGTTTAATTTTTAGGTGGTGTGAAACTGAGGCCATGATTTTCATGAGGTTTTTAGGTCTTAATTGGATGCAACTCATGTAGCCCATGTTCATACTGACCTAGACCAAATCCCTTCCAAGAAAACCTATAAATATATGTCTTGGCAAACTCTGATTTATCCAGCTAGGAGAAACTAGAGGTGAATGGTCAAGATGAAAAAAGGTGGTAGAAGTGTTAAGGGGTTTATCAAATTCCCCATTTTTGAAATTGGTTTGACAAGTTGAGGTCCTGAAAGGAATAATGGTTCTAATATTGGGGTCATAACTGGGTTGTTGGTCAAGACTCTGATACTCTTGGGGAGTAGGAAAAGTGTCTAGTGTCAAAAGGTGATACTCCCCCAATGAAAGATGTTTGAAGGTTGATTCCAAGGGGTCCATTATGGGGATTTGGGTGGAAGGGATGGATGAAATCATGGATGCTTCATTGGTAAAATAAGATGGGGCTTCATCATTTACTAATGAAGGCTTGTTGGATGGATGAAGGAGAACATCATTGGGTCAATACGTCATGTTGCATGCTGTAAAAGGACTTGGGTTAGCTTGTATGGTAACCACTTGACCTTCATGTTCAAATTTTACACATTAGTACAGGATGGATGACACATAGTCCATAAAATAAATCCAAGGGCATCCCAATAAAATGTTGTACTAAAACTCACCTTATATTATGTAGAAGAGATCAAGAAGCGTGTGAGGTCCTAGGATAATGTGAAGGACAACATTTCCTAAAGTTATGGCCATGGTATCATTTAATGATCAGAGCATCACTAAGGTTTTTGAGATAATGTTTTTAGGTAATTTGAGTTGATTTTATGCATGGGAGGAGATAATGTTGATGCTAGTTCCCCCATTAATCATAACCCTCTTGATGTGGGTTTCGCTGATGTACATGGTAATGAAGAGGGGAGGATCCAGATCATCTAGATGGATGGAGGGTATTTCCAAATACTTAAAGGTAACAAGGTTGGAAAGTTGAAGAGATTTGACAAAGGCTACTAGAAGTTGTGGGTCTTCTAGTTGGACCTCTATGGATTGAAAAGCCTCTATCATCACTTGATGGTGATGGGGTGAGGTGTTGATTAGTTCAAACAAACTCATCTTTACCGGTGTTTGGTGAATCTATTTCAAAACTACTCATTGGATTGATTCAAAAGGGTTGATTACGAGGGACCCAAGATGGACACCTTAGGTTTGGTTAAAGGTAAAAGTTCTTGGTTTTGGTTGTGTGATTTGGTAGTAGAAGAGGGATATGTCCATGAAATAGACACCTTGGCCTTTCCCTTATCCTTTGGTTGATCCTATGATTATGTGACCACATGGATGGTATGGATTTGGGAAAGATTCAGACGAGGGGATTACTTTGATTCTAATTCACTCTAAGATGAGAGTAGGGGCGTAGGTAAGTGTTTGTTGATGGTGCTCAATTCTTGGGTCAGTGGTGGGCTCATATGAGGCTTATCTAAAAATAAGTCATCCTCATGATATAATCAATAGATTAATACTTGGAGAGCTTTATAGTTCTCAGTAACATGCCTAGGTGTTCTATGGTATGATCATATTAATTTATCATTATACTAAGATGGTTTAGGACTATGTGGGTTAAATGGTTTGATAGGTGGCAAGGTTAAGCAAGTTTCTTGTAATAACCTCTATAGGATGATTAAGTAAGACTTGAGAAAAGGTGTCAAAGGCATGGAGGTCTTAGGCTTGGAAGTTGAGGTGGAAACCATTTTAGGAGTAGGTTTGATGGTAAGAGATTTGGATGAAGGAACATTCTTGGTGGATGGTTTTGATATAGATTACTTGGGGGTGAAATGTGTTAGGGTAGATACTTGAGAAGTAGGTAGTTTGGCTATAGAAGGTTTGGTGAAATAGGTGAGGATGAAAGTAAGAGTGATGGTGTAACCAAAATTGGTGGTTGGGTTTGGGTTTTATTTGAGATGGTTGGTTTCCTCAATAAGGTATAAGGGTGAAGTCCCAAAATAGAAGGAAAAGTGGAAAGGGGAGGTAGAGTTTTGATTTGTGGAATCTAGGGTGGTTTCACCTTTTTTATTGGCTTTTTTTGGGGTTTATTTGATAGGTTTGGTGAAGTTAATTAAAATTTCAATGAGGGGTGAGTAAGGTTTAGAATAGGGAATATTCCAAGTTTTTTGATGGGATTGGTTGAAATAGTAGAAGGTGACTTGGTTATTTTTAGTGGAGTCAGTTTAGATGGTTTAGTTATGGTTTGATTGGTATATGTTTCTAAAGGTTTGGGACTAGTGGGTTTAATAGTGGAAAAAAAAGTTTGGGATGATAGTGGCATTGTTGAAGGGTCTTTCTTGGTTCGGTAAGGAAGCCCAAGATGATGCTAAAATGTGGCATGATCTACTTTGGGTTGGGATATGTACTCCAAGTTTTGAGCTAGTCTAGAGAAGGGAATATAGATGGGTTTAATCCCTTCAATATTGATCTCAAAGGTCAAACACATGGGTAGAGAGAGAGAAGTGGTTACTGCATCCTTTTCCTCAATCAAAGGTTTCAAGGTTTGGGAAGATAAGTATTCTATGGGAAAGGTAGGTAGAGTGATCTCTTCCTTAGGGATGCTTTCCAAAGCAAGAGTGGATTGATTTATGATAGAAGAGAAGGATATGATGGTAATGGCTACATCTTTTGGTATGTCTCCCAAATGAGATGTTGGTGGCTCAAATACCTCAATGGGTAAAGAAAGGAGAATAGTCATTTTCTTGGTCTCATTTTTGAAAGGAATGGAGAGTGACTCCACTACCTCAATAAGTGAAGGGCTAGGAAAGGTGGTTTGGGTAGTGGTTTCCTTAACAATGAGTTGACTAAGAACTACGTTAATGGTATGTATTTTGTGGTTGTGAGAGGATTTCACTCTATTGTTTTCATTGTTTGTAAAAGGGGCATGGTTGGGAAATGGCTGGCTAAAGATGTTAAGTGATTGATTTGGGGGTGTGTGGGTTTATCCAACACAAGTTCCCCCTTGTTGATGAGATTTTGGATGACATCCTACAAGGTATTACACCTTCTAATCATGTCTAATGACATGGTGGAAGGCACACAATTCATTATCCTTATACCAACTAGGTATAGGATGAGAGGAATGAAATTGTTATGGAGATTTGATTAGTGGGAGTTGTATGATATTTGATTTCAATAACTTCTCTAAGATTGAAGCATATGACTCCCCTAGTGGATTAAATTATTTTTGGTTGTTACGGTTTAGGTTTTTAGTGTTTTTATTGGAGGAACTAGAGGAGTTGGGTTGGTTAACAATCAATTGTGGAGTGATTTTAAGGACAACCGCAATTGTGGTTCCCTTGTTTTTGGTGTTAATGTTAGTTTCATTGTTAGGTTTGGAAGAAGGGGCCTCATTTGATTTGAAGGTGGAATTCTTGTTTCTCAATTTTAACTTACCCTCATCAATGGCTTCATTCTATAACTTTTGTGCCATGGTGAAAGCCTCATCGAAAGTCCTAAAAGTTTAAACTTGTAAAGTGGTAGAAATGTGTTTGGCACAAGCTCGATCAAAGAGTTCGATCAGCTCAGGTTGGGACAAAGAGAAAGAGAGTTAATTTACCAAGTTTCTCCAATGGGCTATGAAGTTAGCTATGGAATCATCATCAAGTTGTTGAATGGAGTAGAGATTGGTGATGTAAACTTTCTTAGAGATGTTTATGGAAAATTGATTTAAGAAATTATAAGCTAGTTGGGAAAAATAAAAGAGGAAGTGATTTGTAATATCACTATACCAATATAATATCATACCTGATAGAGACATGGGAAAGGTATAAAGAAGGAGAGAATCATCAGAGGTGATCAAATAGAAATAATGCCTAAATGCTCTCAGATGTTGTTGATGGTCTTCCTTGCTCTAAAATTTTAAATTTTTTAGAAGTTCTCATTGAGGAGGATAATGTCAAATGGGGATGGATGGATGAATTAGTTCATTCTATATTTAGTCGTAAGATAAAAGGTTATGAGCACCAGATATAGATGATGACAAAGTATTCATTTTATCCATTAACATTTTGACAAGGTCCATTTATGGTTATGCACCCTTGTAGTTATAAGGTAGATTGTGTTGGGTTTGGGTAGGTGAAACATACAGATAGTTGGTGGGGGTTGAGAAGTTACCACATATTGGTATGTGAACATGGGTGGTTAGGATGATGTCACATATGAATATGTGGATATATGTGTTTGGGTGGAAGGTATAGGTACATACCCTTGTGGGTTAGGGATGTAACACAAGTTTTGTGCAATGGGCATCTATTAGAGGATTGATGTAGGTTGAGTTATAGGTAGGTTAGATTGGTAGATAGAGGATAGGTGGTAACTTTGGTACTGATGGGTGGAATGGTAGAATGTATGGGCACCACCAAGCTCTGAAATGGAGTGGAGGTAGGTGGGTTGGAATCAAGAGTAATGGTAGGGACACTAGTAGATAGTACTCCCATGGTAAGCGGAGTACTGATGCCTAGAGGTTGGATTACTCCTATGCTATAAGGGTTATTGGTTGGGGTAGAAAGTGTTTGGGTGTTGGTTGGTTGGTTGGGTGGGTTGGTTTTGGATGGTGGTATTGATGGGATTATTAGTAGAAGATGATGCCTGGGTAACTAAGGGTTGGGCAAAAATGGTGGTAACAAAAGTGTCACCCATAAACTAAGATGGCATTCTATGGGGTGGGTCAATAGGTGGAACAAAGTAGGGGTACAATAAGATATGGTGTTAAGGTAATGTTGGAGGACTATGGGGTTGTTATCTAAAAAGGTGGTGAAGTGCACATCACCTTGGGCAACCATTTGAGGGATGCTCAGACTTCCAAAATGATTGGGAGAACTCTCTAAATCTGAGATATACTCCATGGATGAGGAAGATGCATGATTAGGAGGTGGATCCTGATTTTCTTGGTTTCTTAGTTTTTGCCTGGTTAACACCATGCAAATAAGGGAAAGAGGAAGATACAAGTAATCTCACAAATCAAACAAATAAAAAACAAGAAAATGTTAAAGATATGAAACACACACTAAATCATGTTAAATCCTAAGGTTCTTTTTAGTCTCTCTTGTGGCTTATGCCTTAAGCTTTAAGAATTATGTGACTCAACCTAGTTTTTAGAGTGGGTACTAGAAAATAAGTTTATGGTTAGTTTTAGGTTGTGTTTAGGTTCTCAAAGGGATGTGTGTTGGAAATCAGTGTGTAGTTTGATATTGGGGCCTACCTCCTCACTTCAGACACCATAGTGATAAGGGTGTCAGGTAATTAGACAAGATATATCAATTGATAAATATTATACTTAGCTAACAAAATAAGTTGGTTCTCCCCTTGGTGATGAAATCCAAGTAGGATATCTAGGAAAGGTGACCACTAGGTGATGAAATCCTAATCAGGCCTTATGTCAATGTTTTTATGATTGATTAGGTGTAAGTGATTTGGTATTGTGTGTGTGATAAGAGTGAAGCTATGATTAATTAATCTATGTGAGCTAAAATAAGTAAGCAAATAATGTATGTAGTCAATTTTATGCCCAAAATGAAAAATTGATTGCGTTGCATGAGCAAAAAATAAGAAGAAGCACCTAGATGCAACTATGAACTCAAGAAAAGACTCAAGGGTCCCACTAGACATCCTAGAATATTTCACATAAATTTTTTTTTATTTCTAATAAGAAATTTATAAAACTTGAAAGAAGGGTGAGGTTAATAAAACTTGGATTTGGTTTGCACTCTGTGATCCAGACAGTTATAGATACTCCTCTTTAGCTTGGGAGGAATGACCTGTAGATAAGAAAACACTGAAGAAATGGTTGATTAGTTAGGTAATAGGGTGGACTGCCTAACAAACTAGATCTAAGAAGCACAAGATTCTTTGGAGGTTGCCAATCCACACTTTCAAACAATCAAGTTCTAAAAATGAAAGATAAATTGCTTGCATGAATAAAAAAGATACTGAAATAAAATAAAAGTGCTTGAAAATAAATGAATTTGTCTAATTATAGCAATAAATTATTATATATTAATGTTAAATGAATCAGATGTGGTTCATAAAATAGGGTGATGTTCTATGATAAGGCAGAAAGTTAGAAAGAAGGATTTGGCTAGGGTCTGAAAGGTAGAATTAACTTGCTATTGGAATTATCACACAATGATCATCGATAGTTGGGTGAACCATTGACGATTAGGTAACTATTGGGAGTTGGGAAACCATCATCAACTAGGGGCAAACCATTGATGGTTAAGTGACCATCGATGGTTACTATCAGATTTGTCTTAGGCAAGGGTAGGTCTGGTTAGAAAAGTCACTGAGTGATTTTGGGAAGTGGGTTTGGACTAGAGGTTGGTTGAGAGATAGAAACACAGGAAGTAGTTATTGAAAATAGATACTTAGTTATGGTGCATGAAGAATGTCAAGGTTAGTGGTTGAAAACTCATTATGGAGCCTATAGTAATTTTGGCAGAGTGTCAGTATCTTGGTTGTGATTGATGAATTGCAGTGCTTGTGTTATCTATCGTACTTGATGGAATCCTTCTTGGATTCATCAAAAGATGACATGCAAAACAAGTTTTGATACAAGAAGCTCTGATAATTGCTGATTCTCTTGATGATTATTGATCTCTGCTTTCACCTCTTCCTCCTCTCTTTTTATAGCAAGAAGGGAGAGGTGAAACATTAAGTTCAAACAAGGTGTTCAATAGTTCATCTAATTTTATTATTAACATGCATAATTATGAGAATGGCTAAGAATTAAAAATTAAGGTGGAGTTGAGTTGGAGTTAACCCTTAAGGAATTTAAAGGTTGATCATCGGCCCAATCATTGGCAGTTGATAGGTCAAGGGTAGAATGGTCAAAGTTAGTCAGGGTGACATGGGTTTGGTGTTTAAAATATTATGAAGTGGTCCCAAGGGGGTCCAAGGGTGGTCTAAGAGTTACTTCAACATCTAGAACCTGTCTTGTATAGTTTTCTAGTGTCTACATTTATATCATGAAAATAGTCTTGAAAGCTATTGATATTAATTTTTTATGTAATTATTCATTTGATTCCACCATCCCATCTTTGATCTTTATGGTACAGTGGATGCTTTGGATGGTGTTTGGATGTTTTCTCTAATGTTGGGATTTTGTTTTATTTTTTGGGATTTTTAATCTCCTCTACTTTTCATTTTGTTCCCCTTTGTATTTTTTCCTTTCAGTAGGGTTGTTTTCTTTTTTTTCCTTTTCTCTTTTTTTAAATTTTAGTCTTTAGTGGACTTTTTATTTTTTGCCCCCCCACTTTTTTTTATTTCTGAATTCCCCTCTTGTGGCCTTTATCTTTTTTTGTTATACATTTTATCCTTACACTTTTTTTCTTTCCTTATGGCGAAGTGTTTTATCTTTGTTTTATGTCATTTTTTATCCTCTTTGCTTCTATTCACGATCCCTATTTAATTCTCTTCTTGTCTCCTTTCCATTTCCCTTTTTTCCTACTACTATTATCTTTACACTATCCATTGTTGTTTCTATTATCAATTTGTCTTATAACACAAAAATAGTCACGAGTGCTATTGATAGTGATTATTTTTGTAATTGTTCATTTGATTACAACATCTTGTCCTTACTCCTTGCATAGTAGAGTGGATGTTTTGCACAGTGTTTGTATTTTTTCCATATTATTTGCCTTTTATTTTATTTTTTGAGATTTTTCTTTTTTTCCCTTTGTATTTTTTCCTTTCAGCAAGGTCCTTTGTTATTTTATTTTATTTTGTCTTGTTTTGAAATTTTTATTTTAAAGTTTTTCTTTCTTAGCTAGATTTTCTATTTTCTTGGCTCCACACTTTATTTTTATCTTTCTTATTTATTAGTTTCTATACTTTCTTTCTTTTGTACTCTTTGTTCTTTCCCTTATGGTGAATTATTTGATCTCGTATTTGTCTTTTTCGTCAATCCTCCTTGTTTCTCTCCTCAATCCCTTTTTAATGATCTCCTTGCCTCCTATCCACATCCCTCCATTATTTTCTCCTACCTTCATGCCCCTTGGGGATTATGCATGCTTTTATGGTTGTATGTTTTGATTCTTTTTGGCCTAATGTTATAGATTCACATCTATCTTCTCTCAGGATTCTTGGCTTGTTTTCTGATCTTATTTACTGTACTTGTAAAGGTAAGATATTTATCTGTCCCCCTTTTTTTATTAATATTGTTTACCCATTATAAACAAAAAATTACAAAAACACACAATTTACCCTAACTAGTTTTGTATTTCAAGGATAAGTATCTTAACCATCAACATACTAGGAGGCTTTAATGAAAATATTCTACTTGTTGATTCATGATGAGCCTTGGTTTCTTGGTACCCCTTACACCTATAATCCTACCCAAGCATTTCACGATTCAAGGATCTTCCTAACTATCTAGTGGTATTTATAATGGTTTTTTTTCTCAAATAATTGATATCCCTAAAAGGATTTATTCTATTTTAAAACAATCTTATTTTACCCCATATTTTCAAGGTTTTGGGATTTTGCATAACTTGATTCCTATGGCTAGGATTTCATACATAACTATATTGTAACTTTGTTGAATCCATGAATGGTAAACAAATAACTTAAATTTCATATTCATATATACATTAGAATATAAAATCATGGAATATAATTTTATTCATAAAACACTCCCTCAATCCCATGCCCAAATGAAAAACAAGATTATTACATCTAAGTCAACCTTCAATACCAACTTCTATCAAGAGAGTTTAATCTTAATTCATTGTCAGTTTTAGTTTTGGTTAAGATGTGGTTCATATGAGTTCAATTATGTTATTCATAAAAACATGCTTGGATTAATTCAATGAGTACAATTTATATCATGGAAATGATATAGTGTTGTTAAGGTTCTACAACTATTAAACTTAAGGCTAAATTGAAGTTTTATAATAATATTGTTGAATAGTAGTTATTTTATTTTACTAGATGAAACTGGTTTCAGTTTGGTTATTAATTATATTATGAGTACATGCTTGGATTAATGTAATGGGTATTATTTCTATTATGTAAACAATATAGTATTATCAAGGTTCTATAGCGCTTAACTTAAGGCTAGAGTGAAGTTTTACAACATTATTGTTGAAGAGTAGTTCATCTACTATTCTATATGAAAGTGGTGGAGGTTTGGTATATTAAATATATTATAGGAGTGGTATGACCATGGAAATTCATAGCTATTACCATAATTTTCAATTAAAAATTAGAGTCAAGATACCAATTTACCAACAGTTACAACTACATTGGATGTATTTTTACTCAAGTTATGGAACAAGTTATCTTTTGAGGTGGTATGGAAGATGCTTTATGTTATCAATCGAGTTAGGTTATGTTTTAACTCATCAATAAATTGAAAAATAAAAGGGATAAAACATTTTTTTTAATTACAATATAAAATATGGTTGTGGGTATGAATGTGTTATAAATAAGTTGTTTACATTGAAGGCACTCATGAAGAAGAGGATGAAGAAGTAGAATTTAAGGGTGTCGATGAGCTAGATGAGGAGACAAAAAATACCCAGCTAATTAATTTTTTCCATGTACTTCCAGACATTAACACCCCATAAATCCTTGAGGTAATGGGTTTCTTAAAAAATAAATAGTGATAGTATTAATTGACTCAAGAAGTACCCATAACTTTATCAATAATAAGTTGGATGCCAAAAGTTGAATTGTTTTATTTATCCAGCTCCAAATTTTCAAGTCATGGTTGTTGATGGTGGTACAATTAGCTGTATAGTTAAATTTCATAGTTTTACAATTACTATTGGAGACTACTTGTTATGTTTCCCTATGTTTGTCATTCACATGGGCAGTTCATGCTTTGTTTTAGCAGTTGAATGGATCATTACTTTGGGAATGATGGAATTGAATTTATAGGAGGTGTTTATATGTTTTAATTTAGAAGGAAACATATTTGTATTTCATTGGATATGTGAAAAGTACCCATAATTGTTTAAATCTCATCAGATGCATAAAATTCTTAACAAGAAAGCAGATGGATTTATGGAGATTTTTTTTTCATTAGAAACACAACCAACAATGGTGCCTACACCAACATATCTTCAAGATATTATAGAGATGTACTCAAAATTTTCTTGAGATATTTTAAAATGACTACCACCCAAACAAGATCATGATCATGCCATTCAATTGGTCCTAGGAATCAAACCACCCAATATCCAGCCTAATAGGTACCCAAAAGTATAAAAATGCATGATCCAGAAGGTAGTACAAGATATTATCAAGTTTAGAATTATTTGGCATAGACATAATGCTTATTCCATTTAGTGGTGATAGTACATAATAAGGATGACACATGTCACAGGTGTCCATACTACAAGGAACTCAACAAGTACACCATCAAAGATGAGTTTGATTTTTTATAATTAATTATTTTGTAGATGAGTTATATGGTGTTGTATACTTTACAAAATTGATATTTGCTCAATTTCATAAAATAAGGATAAAATATGAAGATATACATAAGATAATTTTTAGAACCTACAAGGCCCACTATGAATTTTTGGTAATGGTCTTTGGCCTCACAAATGCACAATCTACATTTTAGAGTTTGATATTTTTTGTCCTTAAACCATTTTTTATGATATTTGTCTTGGTGTTTGTTGATGACATATTAATATACAATAAGACATGGGCAAGACATCTAAAAATTGTGAATCAACTTTTGGATATTCTGGCACATATTTATTTATCTAGCTCCAACATTTTAGGTCATGATTTTTGATGGTGGTACAATCAACTATATAATGAAATGTCATAGTATTAAATGGCTCATTACTCTGGGAATGATATAGTTGAATTTATAGAAAGTGTTTATATTTTTTAATTTATAAGGATGCAAATTTGAATTGCATTGGCTATGTACAAATTCCACAAGATCGATGATGAGCATCAAGTCAAATGTAGAAAATTATTAAAAAGGGAGTAGATAGATTTATGGTGATTTTTTAATTTATCAGACATTATTTTGGTTGTTGAATGGCTCATTACTCTAGGAATGATATAGTTGAATTTATAGAAAGTGTTTATATTTTTTAATTTATAAGGATGCAAATTTGAATTGCATTGGCTATGTACAAATTCCACAAGATCGATGATGAGCATCAAGTCAAATGTAGAAAAATATTAAAAAGGGAGCAGCTAGATTTATGGGGATTTTTTTCATTAGAATCACTACCAATAATGGTCCCTACACTAACATAACTTCATGATATTATAGAGGGGCACTCAAAAGCTTTTGGAGACATGATAAAATGACTACCACCTAAAAGAAATCATGATCATGTAATTTAGTTGGTCTCAGGGATCGAACCACCCAATATCTAACCTAATAGGTACCCTTATATATAGAAGAGTGTGATTTAGAAGATAATAAAAGAAATTATTGAGATTTGAATATTTGGCATAGCTAGAGTGCTTATTCCTCTCTAGTGATGATAGTACATAAGAAGGATGACACGTGTCACATGTGTCCATACTACAAGGAACTCAACAAGTACACCATCAAAGATAAATTTATAATTTTTATAATTGATGATTTTTTAGATGAGTTATTGGTGTTGTATACTTTAGGAATTTTACCTTCACTCAGATTATCATTAAATAATAATGAAAGTGAGGATATACATAAGACAACTTTCAGAACCTATGAGGGCCACTATGAAATTCTAGAGATGCTCTTTGGCCTCATAACTGTAAAATTTACATTTTGGAGTTTGATAATTTTTGTCTTTCAACCATTTCTATCAATATTTTCCTAGTGTTTGTTGATGACATCTTAATATATAACAAAAAATGGGCAAGACATCTACAACATGTGAATCTAGTTTTGGATATTCTAGTGCTAGATTTTTAGAGCATGATTGTTTATGGTGGTACATTTAATTATATAGGGAAATGTCACAGTATTAAAGTTACTATTGGAGACTATCTCCCACTTGGAGATAAATAGTTGCACCTGTACCTGTACCTATACATCATCTAGTTTGTTTCCTGGCTTGTATCCCTCTTCAAGATCACTCTTGAAGACCAACCACCACAGCAAACCCTGTAGTGCAACTCATGTCATCCAAGTCCCTTGCCACATCTGATTCTACATACCCATGTAGAGAAGTGCTTGACCCTGCATAGCATGTATACCTGCTGTTGGTCCCTCTCAGATACCTGAGAATCCACTGAACTGCCCTCTAGTGCTTCTTTCTTGGATTGACCCCAAACTTGCTGACAACACCCACTGTGGGCAAACTCAGGTCTAGTACACATGTACTTAACCTCATCATGTGAATCAGGACACTATTCATATAACTGTCTAACCATCAGCATGCTAACTAGTTTCACACAATCATCTGGAGACAAAATCAACTTGTGACCTTTCATGTCTCTAGAACACACTCATGCCAAAGAATCTTGCTACTCCTAGATTCCTCATGACACACCTCTAAACTAACTTTACCTTTAATTCAGCAACTCCCTGCATATGTGACCCTATAACAAACACAACATACAGTAACAGGATAATGTAGCTAATATTATCCAACTTGGTAAAGAAAACACAATGGTTAAACCTTCATTGTCCTACAACTTACTCAAGACCATATACCCAGGCCTTCCATCTCACGTGTCCATTCCCGCTCTTCTTTATCCTAAAAATCCATTCATCTTTCAGTGCTTTCTTCCAGCTGGCAACTCCACCAAAAACTCCCATTTGGTTCTTCTCCAAGGAATCAAATTCCTGAGTCATGTCATGTTCCCACTATTTTTTGGATTCTACCTACTCTGCTTCTTTAATAACTTCTTGGTTCTTGACCATCAGTGAGCAACAAGTAGTGTAAAGAAGGGAAATGATGAATTTGAGGCTTACTTACCCTTTCAGTCCTCCATATGGGCATTTGAGACTCCTTGATAGCTTGTTGTCTACCCAAAATCCATCTCAGTGACCGATGTCGGTCACCTCTCAGTCTGCACCCGACCGACGTCGATTCCATGCGACTGCCTCATTGTCGACATCAGTTCACTGACTGATGTTGGTTTTTACTTGTCTAGAGTCACCAATGTCGGTCTACACATAGCCAATGTCGGTCCCTGTCTAGATGCCGACATCAATTTTCTAACTGACGTCGGTCTTTGTGTTTTATTTATGAGTGATGACTTTTACCCATAAGTTCCTTTTGGATCAAAACCTTGTCAAATCAACCTTGCTCTACTCAGAATTCTTCAGCCCCTTACACTGATCTCTGTTCGTCATCTTCTCCTTGAAAACCAAGGCTTTCCTATTCTTGTCACGAACATCAGATTTCTTCCTTCTGCAATACTGTGATCCTCCAATAGAAGCTACCACCTTCTTCGTTGACCCAGTGTCAAGAAACATCACTTTCTTCTTTTGCTTATAGAAATCTCGATCCATGCTTTTCAAATCTAAAAGCATACCTTTTGACTCAAGAACATGCATCTCCTTCTTATTTATGTGACCAAGCTTATTGAGCCACATCTTTGAATCTACAGTTGAAGTAGATAAACTAGAAGGAGAATTAGTAATACAAGTAGATAGATAAAGAGTACCTACTTTCTTACCTCTTGCTAAAACAAGTGCACCCTTGGAAACTTTCCAAGAATCTGCTGTGAGAGTTACTGTGCAACTCTCATCACCCAACTTTCCAATAGAAATCAAATTCCACTTCAGGACTGGGACATGCATGACCTCCTTCAACACCCATGTGTTGCCTGTCTACAATTTCAGCTTCACTTTCCCTTTGCCAACCATTTGACAAGGCTTACCATCCCCTAAATAAATTTCTCCAAAGTCTCCCTGGACATATTCATGAAAAAATTCCCTATTTGGGGATGCATGGAAAGAGGCACCAGAATCTAAAACCCAAGATTCTACTTTATCCAAAGAACATACCAGAGCATCCTGTGCAACATTTGCTTCTTCATGTCCTTCATGCTGATCTTCATTCACCCAGCAATCTCTCTTTTCATGCCCTTGCTTTCCACATTTCCAGTAGGTTATTCTGCCATACCTGGACTTAGATCTCCTACCTATCTTTGACCTTGATCTCCCTTGCTCGATCTTCTCTCTTTGCCTTCCCCTGCTTTCAACACTCAAAGCATTCCCTGATGATTCACCTGTGTTTTTCCTATGAATTTCTTCATTCAAGATTACACTCACAACATCATCAACTTTTAAGATCTTTGAAGCAGACGCAGTATTACTAACTTCCATTACCAAACTCTCCCAACTTTTAGGTAATGAGCATAAGATTAAGAGAGCCTTAATTTCATCATCAAAAACAATATTGACTAAATTTAACTGGTTTACCAAACCATGGAAATCACTAAGATGACTATGTACAGATCCACCTTCCAACATTTGCAAATTAAATAATTACTTCATAAGAAATACCTTATTCAAAGCTGAGGGTTTTTCATATAAATTTTCCAAAGATTCCATCAACTCTACCATTGTCTTAGCATGTGATAAGTTGGAAATCACAGACGATGCAAGGCTCAACCTTATAGATCCCAGAGCCTTCCGATCAAGAACCTTCCATTATTCATCCTTCATATCCATGGGCTTGCATGCAACCCCATCCAATGGTAAGTACAAATCTTTCTGATACAGATAATCTTCTATCTGCATCCTCCATAATTGGTAATTCTTACCATTAAACTTCTCCATTTGTAGCTTACTTTCTTCGGCCATTGCTATACTCCCACTCAAACAGAAACCCCTGTGAGTGACCTCTAATCAACAAACACTAACCAAATTTGATACAACATGTTAGTCAACCCAACCAAAAGCTCTGATACCACTTGTCAGTGGTATCACTAACCAAGCTCTGATACCACTTGTCAGGATCCTACTCCTCAATAAGAGTACATATGATTACCTTGTATAAGCAACTAAACACGGAATTATACCAGAATTAACAAGTAACTAGAATTCACAAATGACATAGAATATGAGAGACAATACACAATCTTGTATTAATACTCATCTAGAAAGAAAATACAATAAAGAAGATGCCACTTCTTCTCACACCTCTGTGAGGCTTCCCACACCTCAAGGGCTCCCAGTAATTCTCAATCAAGAGTTCACTCTCCTACCAAAAATGGTCACAACAAACAACTCAAACACAGAGTTGTTGTTCACCTCCAACCAGTCAGTATCAATACTGCCAATACACAATTACTCAAAGTACTTCAAGTAGATCTCCCATGAACTTGCAACAAACTGCAACTCAAATGATCTTACTTACCATGTAGATCTTCTCCCTGATCTTGCATAACCTGCAGATCAACCCGATCTTACAATTGGAAGGATCTATTCCTTGCCTTAATCCTTAATTACAATACATGCCAATGGGTCTATAAATAGATCCCATACTAAACAATAACTTAGACTTCTAATTTAAAATAATTAGACATGCAACTCAAGACTCAAAATAGTCTTTACATGCAAACAATCGGTTCGTTAAATAAACTGTTCATGAAACTAATAGTTCTGGAACCGCAAAGGTGACCAATGTCAATCACTGTCTGACTGGAAGGGACTGACATTGGCTGACTCCTACCGATGTCGGTAGCTTCTTGTTCACTCCTGACCGACGTCGATTGGCCTGACCGATGCCGGTGACTGTGACACTCAGCAACCTCCTCCTTGTTTGCATACAGTGAAGCTTTTAGCTCCACAACCTAACACCTCATAACTGTAAAATTTAAATTTTGGAGTTTGATAATTTTTGTCTTTCAACCATTTCTATCAATATTTTCCTAGTGTTTGTTGATGACATCTTAATATATAACAAAAAATGGGCAAGACATCTACAACATGTGAATCCAATTTTGGATATTCTAGTGCTAGATTTTTAGAGCATGATTGTTTATGGTGGTACATTTAATTATATATGGAAATGTCACAGTATTAAAGTTACTATTGGAGACTAATTTCTAGATTTACCTATGTTTGTCATTCCCATGGGTGGCTCAAACATTGTTTTGGATTTTGAATGGCTCATTACTTTTGGAATGATAGAGTTGAATTTATAGGAGGTGTTTATATGTTTTAATTAGAAGGAAACACATTTTAATCACATTGGATATGTTCAAAGTCCCCACAATTGTTTAACTCTTATCAAATGAAAAATATTCTTAAAATGGAAGAAAATGGATTTATGTGCAATTTTTTTCATTAGAAGCACTACCAACAATGGTGTCTATACCACTAGATCTTAAAGATATTGTAGAGGTGCACTCAAAGGTTTTTATAGATATCATACAATGACTACCACATAAAATGGATCATGATCATGCCATTTAGTTGGTCTTAGGATTAAACCACCCAACATCTAACCTAATGCACCATGAAAGATAAGTTTCCATTTTTTATAATTAATGATTTTCTGGATGAGTTATATGGTGTTGCATACTTTATGAATTTGACATTCGCTTGAGTTATCATAAAATAAGGATTAATAATAAGGATATACATAAGATATCTTTCAGAACTTATGAGGGTCACTATGAAGTTATGGTGATGCTCTTTGGCCTCAAAAATACATAATCGACATTTCAAATTTTGATAATTTTTGTCTTTCATACATTTTTGTTGATATTTGTCTTGGTGTTTATTGAAGACATCTTAATATATAAAATAACATGGGAAATACATCTACAACATGTGAATCATGTTTTGTATATTCTGACCAACCTTCAAAGTGTGTTTTTGGAGTCAAAGATGTAGAGTACTTTGGGTCTCATTATGTCACATGAAGACATAAAGGTGGACCATCACAAGATCAAGGCCATGGTTGAACGTAAAGTTCCTAAAATTTTCAATAAACTATGTGGATTCATAGGGCTCATAGGTTATTATCACCAATTTTTCATGGATTGACCTTCATATTATACATAATTCCACTCCCCTAAATAACATTATTTCACATAGGTGGTAATAAAACTATGGCATTTTGTCTACACTTGTTGGTTCTGCACATGTTCTTCATGCATCATGGAAATATTAAACCTTAACATAAAGTTACTTCATGTAATTAATTCCCATGACCTCCACTTGCATCTCACTTAAAACTAATGTTCTTCTACTTAGTGTGTCAACACATGTTTGATTTAACCCTCATGTACTACACAAATGTGTAGCTTTGCAAAAACTCAATCCACTTTATGTGTCTTTGGTTCAATTTTCCTTAGCTATTGATGAAATATAGTGCATAATGATCTATATATAATATAAAATATCTTGGAAATAAATTATGCCTCTATTTCTTTAATGCATGTATAAAATCATAAAACTCTTGGTCGTAGACTGATTATTTGTTATTTGCATCATTCAACTTCTCAATAAATTATGTAATCTTCCTTCTTGTCTTAAAACTACCCCAATTATTTTTCCACTTGCATCGTAATCCACCCAAAACACCTTATTAAAATCCAATAGTGTCAATACTTGTTGTTTAGTTACTTTCCTCTTCAATTCCTAGAAACATCATTTGATTTCACTTGTCCATGTAAATAACATGCAATCTCCTCGCAACACCTCCATGATCATTGCATGAACCTTGCTATTTTTTTAAATAAACTTCATGTCAAATATTACTAGGCCATGAAAACTTTACACTTCAATGCACTCCTTGATGACAATCATTTTACACCTTTTCGAGGTCCATCTGAAGCCCTTATTAGGATATCAAAAAACCAAAGTATACCAATTTTATCTTCATAAAGCTATAATTTTTAACATTTATGAACAACCTCCTCTTGTGAAACATTTTCAACACATTCGACATATGTACGAAGTGTTCCTATCTTATCTTATTAAACACCAAAATATCATCCAAGTATAAAATGGCATACCTTCTCATAAATGGATTTAACACTTCATTCATCAACCTCATAAACATTTCACCTTATTTGACAAACCAAATGACATCACTTACCATTCATACAATCTTTCCTTCATCTTGAAGGTTGTCTTCCATTCATCTCCTTCCCTTATCCTAATCTAGTGATACTTACTCTTCAGATAAATTTTGGATAAATACCATACACCATCAAACAATCCATTAAGTCATCCATGAGAGGTAATGATAATATATACTTTATCCTTATCTTGTTGATGTCTCTCAAACTCATCTACATATACTACTATATTCCTTTATTTAGCACCAAAATTATATGTACAACACACAAGCTCAAAATTTATTTGATTAATCCTCGATCTAGTAACTTGCACACTTACATTTGTACCTTCTTATTTTCTTTAGGTGTTATTTGATATACCACCTTGTTTGGTAAACTATCACCTAGAATCAAATCCATATGATCATGTATATTATGCATAGGTGGTAACCCTTCTAGTAGGTCACTCAAAATAATTTTAATGAATTTGTCAAGTATATCCTTCACTTAGTATAGAATTGGTTCATCCTTTTCTTTCTTGATGTCTTCACGATTCTTTTGCACTAGTTTTGGCATAAGAATAAAATAGGTGGTCTCACTTTCTACCACTCTTAGGTATTCCTCTCTAGATATTTTTAGTACTCTTGCCCAAACATCACTATTTCACTCCTCTTCTTAGATTTTAATGGACTGATGGTGAAATTCTTGCCATTTTTCTCTAAGTGATAGGCATTCAATCTTCCCTCATGCCCTATTTTCTTATTGTATTGTCAAGGCCTACACAAGATCATATGACATATGTCCATTGGCATCACATCCCACCGCACCTCATCATGATATATGCCTATGTTGAACTTCACAAGGTGTTGCTTGTTCACCAACATTTGGTGACCCTTCTGCACCCATGATACTCTGTATGGGTTTGGTTGTGCCACCTTCTTCAAACCTAGTTTTTACACCATCTCACATTAGACTATAATGTCAATACTACCACTATTTACAATCACCTTACAACACTTACCTCCTAACTTATACATCATTTTGAAAAAAAAATCCTTTGCACTAGCTCCTTGTCTCCATTTGGTAGCTTTAACAATGTGTGTTTTATAAGGATCATCTCTTCGTGCTCTAGATCTTCAAAGTCCTCTATTGATCTAATGGATTATTAATATTCCTATATGAGATTCCTAACCAAATTTAAACCTCTTAACTTTATATTTGTGTATGTGGATATTTAAATGCTTGATTTCCCAATTGTCTACATCTATAACATTTTTCAGGGAATCATCTTTCATTTCCTTAACCAAACCTCCCTTGTTTCGGTTGTGAAATATTGAACTCTTTACCATCTAGATTGTAGAAGTGTTATCGATGATGAGAGGTGTTGACAAACCCTATTTCTTTTGTAAATATGAAATAAACCTTTTAAGCCATGAGATCTCTCTAGTTGCCTCTAAAGCGGCCACATATTTTTATTTTGTTGAAGAAATTACCATAACTAATTGCTTCTTGGATTTCCAACTGATAATTATTGTTCCCAAATTCATTAGAAAAATTATGGTGGCTTTTCATCTTCATGATCACCAACATAGTTAGAATTTGAATACCCAACCAATTTTAAGTCTCTTACCTTAGAGTATTTGATCCCAAAATTATGTGTTCCTTTGAGATATCTGAGGAGCCTTTTTTTTACTACACAATGATTATCCCTAGGTTTTTATATGAATTTTGTGAGGACACCGAATATAAATGATATATTTGTTTGAATTTTGATTACATATATCAGACTTCTAATAAGTTATCTATATTTAATGGCATCAACCAAATCTGTTGAATCTTCATATGTTAATTTAAGATTATGTTTCATGGGCATGCTGAGAGGCTTACAATATTTTATTCTAAACTTACTCAAAATGTCACCAATGTACTTTTATTGAGTGATTAATAAATACTTTAGTTTTTGAATTAATTCAATACCCAAATAATAATGAAAATAACCCAAATTAATCATTTCAAATCTTTTCATCAACTTTGATTTGAATTTTGTAGTGTGTTTTTCATTGTTCCATGTGATGAGAAAATCATCAACATACACCACTACAAAAAAAAATATTTTGTCAACTATTTAGATGAAGAGAGTTACATATTCAAACTCAAAATGTTTGAAGTTCATGTTCATGAGGTGCTCAACGAGTTTGTCATACCATGCTTAAGGGGCTTGTTTCAAACCATACAATGATTTTTCTAATTTACACACCTTGTGATCTTGTCTGTTTACTGCAAAACCTTTGGGTTTTGTCATGTACACAATTTTATTAAGGTCACCATTCAGGAACACAGTATTAATGTTAATTTGGTTAATTTTCCATCTATTGTGAGTTATTAGATCCAATGTGGTTTGAATGGTAGTCTATTTTACTTTAGGTGTAAAGGTTTCATTATATTCAATTCCTTCTTTTTGAGAATATCCCTTTGTAAAAAATTTTGCTTTGTAATTTTAAAGTGAACCATCATCCTTGTATTTGTTATGGTAGACCCACTACAACCAATACATTTTCAATCATATGGAGGATCAACCAATTTCCATGTCCCATTTTATACTAATGCACTATACTCATCTTTCATTTATTTTTTCTAAGATTCAAGCTTCTTAGCCTACTTGAAAGATGTTAGTTCTTAATCAAACATAACATTGAGTTCTTTCGAATAATCATTCAAGGTGATATTTTTAATTATATCTTTAATTTCTTCAAGTGACTTATCTGATTATGATGCAGTTACATGTGTACTTATTATACAAATTTTAAACTTCATCAAGTTTTACATCTTTCAATGTTTGAGTGGCCCATTTAGGCATCAATTTCTATGTTTTAGGTGCTTTAAATTCATCCTCTAAAGTTCCATCACTTTCTACCCTCTATTATGGTGGCCCCTATTCATTGTCTGATGAAATTTCACTCTCTCCTATAGGAAGAGTTTCATTCTCATGTATAATATATAGTATAAAATAAATAGATTCCTACTGTGTGTCCCCCACTCATTTTTTTGAACATCCAAATTGATTTCTATGTAGACATCAAACTTTACATACTTGTCAAGTCAACTCAACTATTGATCAATGTGCTCGTTGTCCTTTATAATGTCACAAAAAGACAACTTATCTTGAAACATAAAACTTATTTTCTTTATCATTGTATAACCTTTATTCCTTAGATGATTCATAATATCCTAAGTGGATGCATTTTTTACTTATGTGGTCCAACTTATTTCTTTTCTCTTTTAGAATCAATGTGTAACAAGTGGATCTAAAAATATGAAGATGTCACACTGAATGGAGATAACCACACCACTTCTCATATGGAGTCTTGGATTCAAGAGCTATTGATGGTGATCTGTTGTAGAGATATACTATTGTTTTTGCTACTTTGACCTAAAAATGTAAATTTACCACTATTTAGTCCAACATAACATGAGTCATAGTTCTGTTCATCTTTTATACAACTTTATTTTTTTACATAGTGTAAGGAACTATGAGATGGTGTTTGATCCCATTTTTCTTAAGGTAGGATTAAATTTTTGTTGAAGTGTATTTACCACTATTATGAAATGACTCCAAAAAAAAATTGATTATCACTTCGTTAAGAGTGCAGTGAAATTATGAATATAGTTCACTATGTGTGGTTGGGGTTTGTATAATACCCCCACAACCCATAACCAGAGTTATGCATGTACAATTTTTATTCATACATCATTTTCAATATTCAATTAATTAAGATATACAATATTATATTTAAAATCCAAGACTCATAATGTAAAAGAATCATTGCACAAATAAATTTAAGTCTTAATCATAATTAGATCAATCAAGATAAGACATGCCTACATCATTATATAAGAATGTATAAGCTTCCAAGGATGTCCTTACAAAACTTCATACATATAAGATATATGAAATGGTACTATCTTATATGGATCTTTATACCAAGATATCATAATTTAAGGATCATTGCACCATGTTTAATTTTACACTTAACACTAGACACAAGTTGGGATATGATTTAATCATATAATCATGCCTTAATCAATTTAAGGAAATCAAAACTCACAAGATATATATGCATGACATCGATCAATCTTAGAATACCATCTTTCTAAATTTTTATTAGAGTAAATATGCATGACTAAAATATCAAGTTCTTTAATACATCTTAAATGAAATAATTAAATATATAATCATTTCCTTTTAAGTCAATCACTTGATTCAATCATGCATAAATTCACAATCACACATTCCTTTATACTTGTATTGGAATGAATCAAACTTATTATTTTATTAACAACCTTCCTCTTAAAAATTAAAAATCATTTATTATGCATAACTCATGCCCAAAAAATTTATGCTATAGCATTGCGCTATATCTACCTCTTAGGACCACTTATCAACACCAAAGATAATATAATTAATACCAATAGCCACTTGTTACAACCATACAAAAATAATAAAAACACTTACTACAACCATACAAATAATAAAATCAACAAATTATACATCTCAAAAATTAAATTTCAACACACTAAAAATTCATACACCCAACTAATAATCAATTCATATTCATTCTAACTTGACTGTAGATTACTAATTTTATTTATCATAATGAAATAATTCTAAAAAACACAACTTTTACCAAGTATCTTACAAGATCAACTTTGTCCCTATTCGAATCATGTTATGCACGTGCACAACAATGCATAAAGTTTTACAAGATTTTTGTCTACCCATAACACCAATTTTCTCAAACCAATAATGAGAAGTTATTTGCAGCCATCAACAAGATAAAATTACCATTGAATAAAGCCACAATAATATTATTTAATTTTCTATAAGCTTCCATCAAAATAATGTGATAAATAACTTTGCAATATCATAATTGGAGTGAATGTTCCTCATGACATACTATTATTTTGTCTTATTAGTTGATTATCAACATTATCAAACCTTCATCATGATATTCATGCTAACACTATAATTTGTAGTGTCAACAATTAAACCATAGGTTGAAAGTGATTCAGTCATGACAATTAAGAACACTCAACTCATACCCATATATTGTTATTGACATAATTTTAGAAGTACATTAAGATTGAATAACTTTTTACATTACAAGTGCATGCTAAAGAAATAATAAGTAAAAATGATAAATTTCAAATCATACTACAAGAAGAGCATTTCATTACTGCAGTATATTTCTCTTTTTAAATAACAAAAATATAGTCAATTTAGAATTTAATTTTCTCTCTTAATACTCAATAAAAAATATCTCAAATATGCATTTTGAAGGTTAAACAAAGAAGAATAAAATCTAAAAATATTTTTTGATATCACTCTATAAGTTATGATCAATAACTACTTTAATTTTGAGTTTATAGGAATAATACAACATATTCTTTCATATTTGCAAGAGGTTGCTTCAAAAATAATAAGAATGAGTAATTTCTAAACATGCTACAAGAAAGCATTGAGTCAATGCAACCATATTAGAATAGCTTCAACCACATCATGCAACTTCATAATAAAATAGCAGCTACCAAATTATTCATACATATCGACTTGACCCATCCTATGAGCCTCCCAACTGGTAGCCCTCACCACCCCAACCATCAACTGGATGGTGGAGTTAGGCATTCAGGATTTGAGTAAAGATGTGAGCAAGATATTTTAGTTATCATTGAGTAATTTACAGTAGTTACACAATATTATCAAGAAAGTAACATTAAAAGCATGCACCAATAGTACTAGTACTACTACACTAAAATTTCATAAATGACACTTGTATAAATGGGCCTGCTAAATCTATCAAACATCCAACATAGGGTAAAACACCCAGATCTGCATTTTTTTAATGAAGAAAAAAGTAATGAGCTCAATCATGTTTTAACACAATCAAACAAAATGAAACAGGTGAAATAAGGGAAAATAATTCATTTACACTAATACCTTTAAATACACCAAAATTTAGGCAAAATAAGTCAAAATAAAAAATATATAAGCTTGGATATGGTGTCATATTTACACATAATGTCAATAAAGACCAGTAAGGTCAAATTTATATACACCCAAGTCAAATAAAATAGTAGTAATAAAAACCTAACAGTTATAAAATAAGTATAGCAAAAAAGAGGCAACTATTTAACCATTAAATAAATACCACACAGAAAAAAAAACCCTTGACAAACCATTTTAAGATAACACTTTCAGCGATGAATAAAATAAAATAAACAGTCAGAGTTTTAATATTTTATCCTCAAAGGCATTTAAATAATAAAAATGATTTTTAAACCCTGTACATTAAGTGTAATATTAACCCATAGTTAGGTATGAAACTCCAAACATTAAATTGATTTTAAATCAAAATAGAATAATATTATGAGATTTTAACTAGGTTTGGGAGACTTCCATAGCCATAGAATATAAAACTCTAGCAAGAATTAAAAATGCATTACTTGACACAATTTGTCCTATGAAGAAGAAAATAAACTTCCCCTTGATTACCTTTCATAAAAATAAATTTTTTGTCTAGCTTCATCCATTTCTTCCATGACTTGCTCTTATTTTCTCCCTTCTGTCTAGGCCTAAATTTTTTGAAGCGATTAAACTCTATTGGGATGAATTTCAAGCCTCCATTACTCTTCATAGCCACCATTTTCTTTCAAGATTTTATCATAAGCCAACATAACAAAATGACATTTTTTTTCAAGCAAAACAATCGATTATTCTTTTTGGGTGAAGAGTCAACCCCTCATGCTATTATTTATCATAATCATTAAAATTTTGATTTTTTCTTTCCTCTTTTTATTTAATTATAAATAGATATACTTTATTTTTATTTTTATTTTAACTATAATACATGGTCAAAATCCACAACCCTTTTATGGTTTTCATAGCCTAGTAAAAATTTATTTAATAGATAACATTATGTATGGGTTACTTATTGTCCATATAGTTATTAAATCAAGACCATTATGGAGTTCTATTTCATTATAATGCATGATGTTAACTTGCCTGAGACTTTTTGACAATAAAATCAAGATAAAAAGACTTAGATTAAATAATTTTAATCACAATATGATCCATGGTGGGTAATGAGTTAAAATATCTGATATGATATTTAAAGTATTTGAGCTCCTTGATGAGCAGAATAAATAAAATTGATAGCTAAGAAAAAATGGTGACTTATCACTAATCCAACACACACACGACACCAATAAAATAATAATAAAAACTAAATGTAGATACAACTGTAATCAAATGAAATAAAAGACCAAAATATTAATCAAGATTAAAAAAATAAAAACAAAACAAAACAAAACAAAACAAAAAGAAAGATATTAGACATGATGCAACTACTCAAAGATTAGATGGCTCATTACCATTATATTTCTTATATAATGCTGGTGTTATCCTGCGACTCACTGTCTCTACCATTATTATCGACTACTGAAATCTACCACCAACGTAGTTTATGTACTTGTGAGCCTTGCAACCATCAAAATATGGTATCAACAGTATATGCTCTACATAAAATAAATATATACATATAAATTTGAGCTGAATAAACATCATAATATAAAACTATATTGATGACATCATCAATATACATGACCAGAGTATCCTACTACATTATAACATCAAATCAATATTTATATGTAAGCATCAGATGATCAGTACTCAAAAATATGCTAACACATCTAATAATTTATGTTAAAATGAGTCAAATAACAAGTTATGACATCCTCATCCCTTTAATGAAGAGTCATCCTGATGATAAATCAAAATAGTCATACATAATGTTGTTTAAACAACTTCACATCTTTTCATGTAGCATTTCTTTCACTCAACATGTCTCATTGTACTAAGATTTATTGAATCTCTTTGTTCTTTTTAAGAGTCTGATCAATCATCTATTGATTTTAATAGTATATTTATATATAAAATTCATAACAACTAAGTGCAAACTCTAAATTCTTAAATAAGAGATTCTTTATTTCATGTTTTCCTACATAAAGATTCACAAATTTTCATATTCAATGGGGAAATATCAAATCAAAGCATTCAATAACAATTATATTGTAATCTTTTTGACATTTTTAACCTCACATGAGCAAATGTCATGTTTTAGAGCACTCACACATAAATTTTTTTATTATCATAAAAATTTAATATGATTCCAAAAATAAAAATCAAAATTTTGAAATTAAAATAGTTTTATGTTAGAATTTTCATCATAAAATGGACATAATATCTAATAAATTAGTAATTTCATAGTTAAAATTGAAATAATTGAAATGTTTTTATTCAATTACTAACTGGTAATTTATGACAACCACTGATTTAACATAAAATAATTAAATCTAAAATATTTTAAATAAAAATTAGTTATGTCCCAAGCATAACTTTATAATATTTACCATAAAATATAAATCATTATAGTAATCATACTTGTTATGTGGTCCTTTCACCATTTTCAATTATGTTATACGCATAATTTCTTTTCATTTATCTTAGAATTAACTTAACATCCAACCAATCATATCGCTATGGTTGTCAAAATTTACATCATTTATGGGTTAGTGCAACGTCCTTCACCAATCACATCGAATATTGGAGAGGCCATCATAGGCACTCATATGCAACCCTCAAAAAAATTTAGCATGTTTTTCATTAATTTTGTGAGCTCACATGATGGTTACAGGGATCTCAATCCCACCATCATTTTATAATTACTTCTTGATAGCACCTAAGAATTTTAAAATTGTCTGGTCATGACTTTACATTGCCCTTTCTGAGCATAGGCATATATGTTAGTCATGATTTTAAATAGATCAGAATCTCTTCAAGAATATTATTCTATATTAAAAAATATATCTACTTTATAACATAGCACACTTGCATTTACAAGCCAACATGTGTCTACATTAAAATAATTACAACCTTGCTTAATGCATAAGAATCCAACTTATAAGATCAATTAATGTTTCACAAGGCTACATCAAAGTCACACATAGGTTATTTTTATAACAACATTCGAGAGGTGGGTAAGATAACACTTAATCTACAAGGTGACCATTATGCATGAATATCTCATGACCAACTTGTGACACACATGGTGCACACATTTGGACAAATCAAGTGACTACCTTATGCAAAGGAAAAAAGTTGATTTTTAACCTATAAAAAACTCCACTACCTAACCCATACCCGGTCTAAATCAATATTAATATAATGTTTTTCCACCCTCGACCTCACACTTACATCAATGCTCATCACTAGAGCAGTAATGTGGAATTACACCATATAATACAATACTATATCTCAACAGATTTAATTTATAAATATTTTTTGAAAGAAAAAAGTTAGATCATAAAGTAGTTCATGATCACATTACTTCATATCAAGAGTTAACAACACAAGATCACACTTGTTCTATGACATATACATGAAATGCTTATGAAATAATATTTGATAACATAAACAAGTTACATAGTTACATGATCTAACATAATCACCTATAACATAAAGGTTTACACAACATACAATAATTTTACATGCAATAAAGAAGCATGAAATAAGATACACATATTTATTCAACTATTTTGATAATTTATGTCAATGGTATTTTCACATCATAACATACAAGCACACTTACAAGTGAAGCACAAGGGTCCATAAATTTTATTGGACTGTCTGATGTTTAGATGCCATCCAAATGATACCAAATATCTATTATAAGTACCACATAATCAATTTTAGGGATCTCAAACTATGATCACTTTCTTTTTAAGAAAGTTGTATTTCAATAAGGCCCAAAATCTATCTCCATGAGTTTCAAAAAAATTATCAACAATGTCCATATATCAAAGATAGATGGTTCACACTAACAGAAAACAAAAAGAGATCCTCAAAACTCTCTAACTTTCTCAAACAAGTCAATCATATTCACCTACTTGGCCCTTCAGGCTTGAGTCACATGCTCGATCCTTCCAAGGATATCATACCTCAAGTATCATATGAGGGATCATGTAACAAGTTATCATCAGACACCAAACATTTATCTTTTTATTCTAACATCAAATTTTTATCACTAGTCCCTTGATTGACCTACTCAAACAAGCTAATGGTTGACTAGTGTTGCTTATCCCACGTAATGTGGCCTTAGAAAGGGTGGACTCAACCAAGGCTCAAGGTGAAGGTTATATTACTACCGTAAAAATTTTAACTTTTTACAATCATTAATTTCAACTGAAATTTATAGATTCTAACATCTCAATATCATAAAACATAGTACTTATTCACTTTTAATTTATATGATGGTTGAAATCAGTGAACCATAATAACATTTCAACTAGAAAAACCTTTCAAATATTGCTTAGAAGTCTATCACTTGGATCTAATAGTATTGCCCAAGCACCAGTCATAATGTTCTTTAAAAAAAATTTATATAGTTGTAACCAATCACTTATAGTGACACATAAAGGCAAACAAAACATACACCTACTTGTCATAGCTGTAAAAAAATAGTTGTATAACATTAATAATTAATTGTTATTTTGAAACAAGTTCTCTTTTAATTACGCAAGATACATCAGCAATAATAACAGTATCTTACTTTATAATCATTTTTAAAAATTTCAGCACTATCTCATAAGGCTTTATTAATAATTTTTTGTATTTAATTTTTAATTACACCACCTTTCAAGGGTAAATTTGTCTTGGAACAACCTTGCATAATTATGAGCATATTATACATGTTGAGTTATCTTACTTAACTAAATGTCATTCATCACAAGAGTGTTATATTAGTTCAATAATACACACATTTGGGCATATATTACACCAAAGTATTCAATTCATATGAATAAAAAATTATAAAAATTTTACTTATAACAGACATTAATTATGATGGAAACACCAAACCTTAATATTTTTTAATTTTTAAGATAGTTAAAGAAACTTATTATTTATGAATTCAAAAAAATATCAACATGCAATCAATTTTTTTTTTCGATCTTGATTATAAATTCACTACTTTAGACAAAATAATGTTTCACAAGCACTAATCATGAAACAAAGCTCTTTCTCAACTTATACTTTTGCCACATAAGTCTTAATAATGAAATGGAATACCATTCCAACCTCACTTAACATATTGATCTTAATTCATATTTTATTCAATTGTTATCTAAAAAGATTATATTTAGTAATAAGGGTATCAATTTAAGATAATCTTGATTTAAAAATCATTTTATTAGTTCAAAGCAAATATGGTTAACATATCAAGAATAACAATGACCAATTTTATTAAGTTGTCAATTAGGTCCTTAAGATAAAAATAAGGCCTACTAATTCTATTCAAGAATTCACTTAATAAGAGAGTAAAGACAGCCACAAAAATCACATAAGAACTATGGAATAACTCTAGCTATAAATTAGTTCAATATAAGATTTAAGAGAGTAATTTTCTAATTAACAAACCACTAAAAAATGAGTCAATATTAATATAACTCATCAAAGGGTCTTGATAATCAAAAAATCATATCAAGGTCTTTCTCTTCTAACACTTATTATTAAGTTGACTTAATGCATATTGAATAGACCAATAATGGGAATCAATAACCATTCGAATCTATCAACCCAAAAAATTTAAATCAGTTTCCGACCAATGAAGATTTTAAAACAAGACGATTTTACTCAAGTAAATTAAGTATACTCTCTCCTTAACCAACCTTCCAAGCATAAGTCATCCCTTAACCCTTTAAGGATTTACTATCCCAAGAAACTTTTTAATAATTATTAAATAATTATTCTAATTTTTAATAGCGGAATTTTATCGCATTGACTCATATTGACATGTCCACACAGGCAATTGGTAGTCAAACGAGACCCATATTAATGCAACTTAAAATTGGAAAAGGGTGACTTCAACCAAGGGTATGTAGATCAACATATTTTGATTAGAAAATCATTAAGAGCCTACACAGTTAACACACTCACACATATATTTCATGATACAAGAACATTTAGCACATCAAACTTACATAAATAAAACACTAATCAACTCTTCCAAGAGATTAAGTGACTTTATAAGGGTCACACATGACCTCAAACATATAAAATATGTATTAGTCTATACAAGGCATATAATTTCAAACCTGATTTATTATGCACACTAACATACAAGGATTCAATTCAATCTTAAAAAGATCATAGAGACATATAGGTGACATTCAGCGACCATAAGATATACACTTACAAGTTAAAAAATTAAATCTCCATAAAGATATGTGCATCTACACTAGTGTATTTACAACCATTCAAAGTACATTACACAACACAACCTCTTTGCAAGGGTATGCATAATCATACAAAAGTTCAACCAACTTTTCAAGCACATGTTAAAATAAGTGCAATGCATTAAAAATCAACAAAAATCTTTAAGCATATGCTCTGATATCAGGTGAAATGATTCAATTTTTTTATTAGTATCATTTCGTTCAGAGTGTAAGTGAATATATGAATATAGTTCACTGTGTGCAATTGGGGTTTGTATAATGCACCCACAACCCATAACCAGAGTTATGCATGTACAATTCTCTTTATACATCATTTTCAATATTCAAGTAATCAGCACATACAATATTACTTTTAAAAGCCAAGACAAATAATATAAAAAAATTATTGCACAAATAAATTCAGGTTTTAACCATAATTAGATCAGTCAAAACAAGGTATGCCTACATCATTCTACAAGAATGTATAATTTTCCAAAGATATCTTTACTTATTAAAATTCATACATATAAAAGATATGCAATGATACTATCCTATACAGATTTGTATATCAAGATCTCATAATTTAAAGATCATTTCACAATGTTTAATTTTACATTTAACATAAGACACAAGTTGAGATATGATTTAATCATATACTCACTTATTAATCAATTTAAGGAAATCAAAACTTGTAAGATCTATATGCATGACATTATCGATCTTGGAATACCAACTTTCCAAATCCTTCTTAGTAAAAATATGCATGATTGTAATATCAATTTTTTTAACACAACTTAAATGAAATAATTAAATATATAATCATTTCTTTTTAAAATTTTATCAATGTCAATCACTTGATTCAAACATACATAGATTCATAATCACATATTCCTTTATACATGTAGTGGAATGAATCAAACTTATTTTATTAACAACCTTCCTCTTAAAACTTTAAAAATTATTTATTATGCATAACTCATGCTTAAGAAATTCATGCAATAACATTACGTTATATCTACCCCTTAGGGCCACTTGTCAATATCAAAGGCAATATAATTAACACCAATAATTACTTGTTACAGTCATATAAAAAAAATAAAAACACTTATTATATCCATACAAATAATAAAATCAATAGATTACATATCTCAGGAATTGAATTCCAGCATACTAGAAATCCATACACGCAGCTAATAATCAATTCAGATTCATTTTAACTTTGTTGTAGCTTATCAATTTTATTTATCATAATGCAATAATTTCAAAGAACATAATTTTTACCAAGTATCTTGCAGGGTCAGATTTGTCCTTAATTCGAATCATGTTATGCACATGCACAATAGTGCATAAAGTTTTGCAAGATATTTGTTTAACCATGCCACCAATTTTTTCAAGCCAATAACAAGAAATTATATGCAACGATCAACAAGATAAAATTATAATTGATTAAAGCCACAGTAACATTATCTAATTTCCTATAAGTTTTCATCAAAATAATGTGATAAATAACTTTACAATATCACACTTGGGTTGAATGTTCCTCACTGCATATTATCCTTTTATTTTATTAACTGAATATCAACACTATCAAACCTTCATCATAATATTCATGCTAACACTATAATTTTTAGTGTCAACAATGAAATGATGGATTGAAAGTGACTCAGTGATGACAATCAAGAACACTCAACTTATACCTATATATTGTCATTGGCATAATTCTAGATGTTCACTAAGATTGAATAACTTTTTACATTACAAGTGGATGCTACAAGATTAACACATAAAATTGATAACTTTCAAATCATATTACAAGAAGAACATTTCGTAATTACAACATATTTCTCTTTTTAAATAACAAAAATACAATCATTTTAAAATTTGATTTTCTCTCTTAATACTCAATAAAAAATACTTCAGATATGCATTTTGAAGCTTAAACAAATGAAAATAAAACTCAAAAATCATTTTTAATATCACTCTATAAGTTATGAGCAACAACTACTTCAATTTCAAGTTTATATGAAGAATGCAACATATTCTTTCATATTTGTAAGAGGTCATTGCAAGAATAATAAGTATAAAGAGTAATTTCTAAACATGCTATAGGAAAGTATTTAGTCATTGCAATCATATAATAATAACTCCAACCACATCATGCAACTCTATAATAAAATAGCAACCACCAAATGATCTACATACATCGACCCAATCCGTCTTATGAACCCCCCAATCGGTGACCCTCACCACCTCAACCATCAGCAAGGTGATGAAATCAGGGATTCGAGCTTTGGACAAAGGTGTGAGCAAGATATTTTAACCATCATCGATTAATTTACAATAGTGACACAACATTATCAATAGAGTCAAATTAACATCATGCACCGACAATGTCAATACTATTACACCAAAATTTCATAAGTGACACTTGCATAAATGAGCTTGTGAAATCTATCAAACATCTAACATATGATAAAAACACTGAGATGTGCATTTTTTAAACCAAGAGAAAAGTAACGAGCTCAATCATGTTTTAACCTAAGCAAGAAAAATGAAAGAGGTGAAATAAGGGCAAACAACGCCTTTACACCAATATCTCTAAATACACAAAAATTTAAGCAACAGAGTAAAATATATATAAGCTCGGCTATGGTGTTATATTTACACATAATGTTAATAAGAATCAGTAAGGTCAAATTTACATACATTCATGTCAAATAAAATAGTAGTAATAAAAACTCAATAGTTGTAAAATAAGTACAGCAGAAAAGAGACATCTATCTGGGCATCAAATAAACACCACACAGAAAAGAAATCACCCAACAAGCCATTTTAAGGTAACACTTCTTCAATTTTCTCCCGTGGAGTTCTACATTCATGATTCTCATGAAGATAATGTTTAGTTTTATTTGATTGTGCTTTGTTATTTGATTGAAGAGGGTTGAAAGACTGATTCTTCCTTTTGTTGGCAAAATCTTCTCTAACTGCTGCCAGTAATACCAATAAAGGTGAATGATTTTGTTTGTCTCAATAGGAACCTCGCGGATTGCAGACTTTTTCCTTTGAGATCCATCTACTGACCATCTGCATACCATTACTAACAGTCCTAGAAGACTGACCATCTCCATACCATACTTCCTGTCTTCCACCAAGCTGAGCTGTATCTGTGAGCTGGGCTACCTTAGTATTTACTGTTTTCATTAGAAATTTAAATCTAACAGCAATCATTTAAATATCAATCAGTTCTCTTTTACTTTCTCACCATGTCATTTAAATCCGTAAGGAAATCACTTTAAAATGATAGGGTAAACTTCTCTCTATGTATTTGTAGACATTTCAAAAATTTAGATATTGTGAGGGTTTTCTGGAATCAACTATGTACTAACTATTTGGTCTGATATTTTTTGCGTCTCTGTACAGAACCCATCATCAGGGCACCAAAACATCACACCAAATAGTTACTATGCAGTTGATTCCAGAAAACCCTCACAATGTAACACTGTGAATTGTCACTCCAGAAAACCCTCACAATGTAACACTGTGAATTGTCACTCAAGAACAAAATTTATATATTATAGTGGTAATGTTATAACTTTTGTTATGAGTTCTGAGAATTGCCAATTTTATATAAGGTTATGAAACTACATATATCTGACATGATAATTCCTCAAACTACTGCAACACATAACTTTTAATGGAAAATTTCCAGCACATTAACTTATATATCCTTCTGTTTGATATGCAATGATTGACATAAATCTTTCATGATTTTTTTCCTTTTTCATGAGTTACTAAGATGGAGTCATGTATGTTATGATTGACATATTCTTCAACATCTAAATGCAATTTTTTTGTAGTCTGGGATACTGTAAGGGACTTATCTTAATCATGAATTAGGTTCCAAACATGACAAACATGTCCCAAGAAAATGTTTTGTAATTGTTCAGGAAGTCGTGTTTGCTTAACATTATGGATTGTGGAAGCTTGAAGTCTTTAATGTTATGATACAGTTTCAAAGGAGCTACCTAGCAGCCACCTTGCCAAGCCAAGACTATGTCTACAAGGCCAGGCTTTAGATCTTGTTGAAAGAACTTTTGACATGCTGTAGAGTCGCCACTGTTTTCTTCACTTCCACAACAAATAGAGAAGGCGTCATTTCAAAAATCTCTGCCGCAATATACAAATGCCCTTTTCTCCCTTCATTTGGTCCTTGCATCTTCACTTTACAATCCATCTTTTTGAGATTGAATTTTGCATTTTTGGCTATCTCCTCAAGCTTTGAGATTATCATTGAAGCCGGTTGCATTGATGTGAAGCGTATCTCATCTTTAAATTTGTCCTCCTCCTCAAACAAACCAGTTAGATCAAAACCCCATGAAAGAGAAATGATATCAAATGCATTAAGAAATGCCGGTTTCTCTGTCAGAGTCTGTATTTCCTTTTCAGTGCTGCCATCGTTGTTAAATGCCGAATTCACATCAAGAAGGTTGCAAAAATCATCATCTTCTCTAGTTAATTTAGCATGTTGCAAACCCCTTTTATACCATGAAATTTCCACAAGCTTAGGAATAGTAATTCGCGTTCTGGGATTGGGATCCAAGAGCTTTGCCAACACGTTGCGGGCCCCTGAAGAAATCCACTCTGGACAGTGAAATTCCCCCTTGTGTATTTTCCTGTACATTTGCACCATATTGTCACCCCAAAATGGTAAGTGCCCTGCCACAAGAACAAATAAAATGACTCCACATGACCATATATCTGCCTTAGCACCTTCATAGCCTTTGCTCATAATCACCTCGGGAGCAACATATGCTGGAGAACCACAAGTAGTGTGCAATAGCCCATCTTCCTTGAGTTGTTCTGAAACTGCACTCAACCCAAAATCAGAAACTTTAAGGTTGCCTCGTTCATCAAGCAGAAGATTCTCAGGCTTTAAATCTCGATGGTAGACCCCTCTGCAATGACAGTAGTCGAGAGCATTAACAAGTTGCTGAAAATATTTCCTTGCTTTGTCCTCCCTTAGCTTTCCCTTGGAAGTTATTTTGTTGCAAAGTGATCCTCCTTTGACATACTCCATTACAAAATAGATCTTTGCCTTGCTTGCCATAACCTCATGAAGCTGCACAATATTGGGATGTTTCACTTGTTTCATTATGGATATCTCACGCTTGATTTGATCTGTCATGCCAACTTTGAGGATTTTCTCTTTATTCATTACCTTTATGGCAACATTTTGCCCTGCTTTTGAATTCCTTGCTAAAAACACTTTTGCAAATGCCCCTTGTCCCAATAGCCGTCCCAATTCATATTTACCCATTAACATGTTACTTCCTTTAATCTCCATTTTGGCCCCCATTTTTGCCATTGAGAGCCCCTTTCTCACTAGGTCAAGCAGCATCTTCAGTTATTCTGAAAAACAATTAAAGACCGAGCAGATCACTCTGTGATCTCTGCACACCAGAACCTTATCCGCCTCCGAAATTAAGCTTCCTTTCAACTAGTCATTACCATGAGCTGGCTCAGAAGTTATTCCATCTGAATTAAATTGCTGCCACATCTGACTAAACAAAACTCCTATAAGGCTGTTGGAGATTAGGCCCAAAACCTCAACGGGCAAACAAATCTTTCTGCATCTCCTACTACCAACTGTTTTCAAATATTTTGCCTGATTCCTACACACAAATCTTTTGCATGATTGTCCAATGCTTCCACAGCCCCAGATTCAAACTAAATCTAACTATTTCATAAATACAGGGGCTAAGCTACAGCAGACAACTCTTCAACATAGAAAGGATAACAGACCCTTTTCATAGAGGAACGCCCTGCCTTTTGCTTGTTGCCACTTCAATCCCTGTTAATAAAAAGAGAATAAAGATCAGCATTTCGAACAGTAAGCAAAACCCTAGCTAAGCTACCATATTCAAAATTTCAGCAAGCATAGAGAAAACACTGCATTAAGATTTTCATACCTGACAAAATTTAAGATGCTTTGATTTAAAAAAATTACATCTCACTGCAAATCCCAATCACTGTTTAAACTTTCGAAACAAATTACCCCGCATTTACTTTTATTACTGGTTTTTATTTAAATTTATATATAATGAACGTATTGAGCAAAATAATTTATGAGCCGACCTATTCTATAGAAACAAAAATACCCATTCATTAAGCATCACAGAAAACAGACATGAACAACGTTTAATGCTTCAAATTTAGGCATTTGCTTCAGATCTTTCTATCCTGGGGTCTAGCAGGGAGACCGGAAACATGGGAAAATTTAATCACCAAGCAGTTATACCAAGATGACTCTTATGAATCATTAAAAAAAACTGGTTAATATAGTATCTTTCCATGAACAATTCATTCATGTGCAAAAGCAAATGGGAACCATATAATATTTAAAAATTTCACAGTTCTATATTGCTACAAAATTCAACAGGCACTGAGGAAATGCTTGCCTTGCAAAACACCACCATAACATGCAGATTACAATGCTTCACAAACATTCACAGGGAATTTTTTCAAGTCATTGTATTTAACATCTTAAACAAGTTAATAATGAGGGTTTAGACAAATTTGCTGTCATTTAAATCACCATTAATCCTTTAAGAAATACAATTTTTCACATGTAAACAGCAATGCTCATACATAAAATAACACAGAGAACATCATTGATTAGATTTTATAAATTTAAAAGCCTCAAAATCCACATACTGATCTATTATCAGCTAAAAAGCAACGCCACGTCGAACAAATCCATCATAAACTGCTCAAAACATCATCAAATTTCTCTGTGAAAAAAAGGGTGTAAAATTTTTTGAAAAGAAAATTAACTAATCTCTTCAAAACATTATAATTTGTAGATATAAGGAGACCATATAGCTGTTTTTACTGTGTTGTTGGGTGGGAGTGTCACTTTTTCGGCACTCACCATAACGGATACAAAAGTTATTTTTAGGGTTTAATGTTTGATATGCAAGTAAGCGACATTTTTGTATATCTTGTTACCACAAAGGCTATGGTTTTTTGTTTTGCCGTGTTTCTTTCTCCAATGAAGTTACCTCAAACCCTTGGACTATTAGAATGATATATTTTGTGCAAATAATTTTTTTTTATGCTTTGGAAAACACACTATAATTTATTATATTGTGAAATTTTTTTTATATTATAAAAAGGAGGTGAAATAATTTTCAAAAAATATAATCGATGAAATGTAGGTATATTAATTAAGTGGTTATTGTAACATGGTAAATGGATAGTGGTCGTGAAATCTACTAAAAATTTGATCCCTTTATTCAATCAAATAAAAATTTCAATAATATATTTAAATTTTAAGATATTATTAAAAGAAGGTGATTATTTTTATGTAAAAGATATTTTTTGTTGGAAGGAAGAAATTTATAAAACACTCCACAATTAAAGTAAATATAAAAATTTTATATAATTTAATTAAAAATTTATGTTTTCACATTTTGCATATGTTAAGAGGTTTTTGTAAAAATCATGTAACAATTTTTTTTTGATAAATATTTAGAATTATACATTGTAATTCATTATTAAGAATAAAATATATTTTTAAAAATCTTGATTCATATTAAAAAGTCTAATAATTTTTTTAATGTAATATAATAACATTTAATTTTTTGTGTAGAGATTAATTTGAGTAAAAGGGTTTTGGAGAAAGTCATTTTGAAACATGGTAGAGTCTGCAAATTACCATTTCAGCACCTGCGCATGAAAAAAGGAAAGATAAATTATATTGATTTACTAATGAAGCCCATCAAAGAAAAGTGGCATAAGGGGATAGGATAAGGAGGGTAGAAGTACTGGCGCAGGTACGTGTGGAAAGGAATGGGACGTAGGGGCGGGGACTCGAACCCTTGACGTGGTGGGAAAGCTTGGGAAGAATGCATAGCCGGTGGCGGTGGCTTCAACTGGATGTTGTGAAATGGAGGAGGTGACAGTGGAGAATGTGAAGACAGAAGCAGAGATCTGTGGTGAATTCTGTCTTTTGCTTTTTAATGATCTAAGCAATATGCCAAAGGATAAAACAATTATAATTGTTAAACGTAGGAAACATACGTGAATCGGGTAGCACTCCTTGAAAGAAACACGACCACAGTACATATACATTATATGTGTCCTGTCCAGACATGGAATGCGGTTCCGCTTGAGTTGAAACAGCTGAGATAAAAAGAGTGGTGGCGATGTTGCTCTTGGGCTGAGTTAAAGAAATGAACAGAACTGAACTTGATATGGCAAACGACGCGGCGCAGAAGAGGCAGCCGCAGAGAGGGCTTGATGTGGCGCAGTGTGAAACGTTGAGATTGCATAGTCAGCGTTTGGTATTCGCAATCCCTCCCTGAAGACACCTCCTCCATCTGCATGCAGTAAATGCAGGCCATGCTTTCAGTAGTGGCATAAGGGGGGTTGATAGGAAAATAAACCAACTAAAACTCTGTGATTGGTCACCTGTCAAAAGCACTGTTACCTGTTTATCAGTAATGAAAACAACAATAAAATATTACTATCTTTTCATAGACATTCGAACATGATTTATGTTTTCATCGGCTAGCTAGGATTGCGGGAGGCAAAACAATAGTACCATGCCTCCCCCTGTTCGTAATAATTGGTATATGGAAAACATTCTTTTTATATATTTGTTATAAATTTATAACAAAATTTATATCTTTTCATAGGAAAATGTTAATATATTTAGAAGGATTTTCAATTGAATCTCAAATTCTATTTATATAATTGATCTTACTTCTGCTTCTTGAGAGTTGCTTAATCTGTTTTTTTTTTCTTTATTAGTATATAAATTATTTTATAATGGGTGTGTTTTTTTCCATAATATATCTTTATAGAAAATTTCAATTAAGAATAATTTAAAGTTTAAAAAAATTAATTACAATTTTATAATTGATATTGTTGATTAATTATAATTAAATATTGTATAATTTTGTGGAGAATATGAAACATGACAATTAATTTTATATTTTATTATTTTTTTAAATAATAATATTTTAATCCTTTAAATTAGTTTAACTTTCCATTTTTCCTTTATTTATTAAGATATATTTTATTCATTTTAAATTTGAATGAAGTAATAAGTAATTTCTTCCTATTAAAATTGAAGTGCTGCAAAAATTAACTCAAAATATTATTTTTTAAACTTAAAAAACTTAATTTAAAAAAAATTAATATTCCCATATCAAGGACCATAAGAATTAAATATCATATTTTTTATAATATTTATTCAATGAATCGCGTTGAGCCATAAATAACTCAAGTCTAAATTTTAGGTCTTATTGTCAGAGAGTGTTTTTTTTTTACATAAACAACTCAATTCTAAATTTTAGGTCATATTTTCAGAGTGTTTTTTTTGCCAATAGGTTCTTGTGGAATCCAAATCGAACTGTAAATATTTATGCTCCATTTTTTATAGCTCAGTTGTATTGGCCAACATACAGTTTCATTGACATTTGATCATTTTTAAGTTTGATTGACTAAAACATTGAATGAGGATATATGTTCAAGGGCATCACTGAAGATGCATTTAAAAAAACAGGGACACATTTTAAATCAATATATTCCAGATGGACGTCGGTCCTTCCTGCCACAATTGCACAGGGGACAATGGGAGCTCCTACCATTATCGCCTACCTCAGCAATGCCACTGCTGCGATCCTCACGTCAATCGCAAACAATTCCAAACAAGGGTTTTACCATCCTTCAGAGGTGCTTTTTTACAAACTACTCTATCCCAGGTGTCTGTAATTAATATAGCAATAAGGGAATGAAACCATAGTCCTGTCTTCTCAAACATAAAGTTCATTCAGGATTTTATCAAAACTTTTGTGACATCAGTGGTAAGGAAGTGACTTCGGTGATGAATGGATCTTTCAAGTCTAAGAAATTTCTCACAGATCTGAACTACGCCTTTATTTGCCTCAACCTAAAAAAATCAACCCCAATAAATTTTTATGAGTACAGGCCCATCATGCTATGAAACTCTATATAAATATTAGAAGATAATAAACAAGGTTATGGCATATAGATTATGGCATATATTCCTAAGTGTAATCTCTCAAAAATAAAACAGTTCAAAATTATTATTATTATTCATGAAAAACAAATTTAAGATGGGATTGTAAACACCATGAACTACTACGCTCCCTTCAGGTCGGCAATAGAAAAGGGATAATTAAACTTGGCACTAACAAGGCCTACATCTGATTTGTTTGTAGTTTCCTTCAGAGGATTTTAGAATGGTTCAGATTCTCACAAAATTTGGGCACATGGGTTTGGAAGTGTATATAAATCCTTGGATTCTCCATACTTATCAATGGTCAAGCCTCTAAAGGCAGGGGGATCCAATATCCTTCTACGTTCATTATTTTGGATGATGCCTTGTATAGGGCTCTATCTCCAGCTAGGTTTGGAGATTTGTTTGAAATGCCTCACTATTACTTTACACTCTGCCCTGCTTTCACATCTCCAATTTGTGGATCACACCCTTATGTTAAGAGATGCGAAAATGGAAGCAAGGACTATGGAGGATGTCCTATTTGCCTAGACTAAAGCTTCTGGGCAATTCATCATGAATATAAGTCCCAAGATTTCTTTTTTAACACTAGTGCTAGGAGACAAACAACCCTTGTAGACTTTTTTGGTTTTTAGATTGGCTCCTTTCCTAGTAAATATTTGGGGGTCCCTTTGTTCACTGGTTTAAGTAAAATCGACCTTTGGGATATTATAATTGAAACATGACAAAGGTTTTCCACTTTGAGAGAGAGATGGCTTAGTTTGGATGGCTATATTACCCACATCAAAATTGTATTCCTAGCTCTCTCGGTCTAATGTTCTCACTAATGAAAGCCCCTAAAAGCTTCATCTCCAAATTTAATATAATTATAATATAATTTCTTGAGGCAAGGGGTCTCCAAAGAGGAGGAGGTTCCCTTGTTAAAGTGTTAGAGAGTATGTTTTCCCAAAAATCTAAGTGGTGTTGGCCTGAAGGATGTTATTGCTCACAACTACGACCTTGGTGTGAAGCTCTCATTGAGCACTTCAATGCTCAGAAGCCCAACAACAATGGAGTAATATTATCAGGCCAAAGGAATTGGACTAATTAGAACCTAAAAGGTTTTTCAACTTTATTCAACACCTCTCATTCCAATGTCTGAAGCCTCATCAAGAGTTGTAGACCTTACAATTTTGAACCATATCAAATGGGAAGTTTAAAATGGCTCTAAGGAAAAATTCTGGGATGATTCCTAATAGTGTTATAAGTCACTAGTTGAAAATCAAAAGCTTGCAAAGTAGATAAGTATATTGAATGAGTTTTGGGGCAACAAAGGATGTAATTACTAGATCCCTCACCAATTAGACCAAAGACTATGCAACCGATGGATGAATTTAGAATCCTTTCATATCGCTCTTAAGCAAACTCCTTCCTTAAAGACTATCTAGCTAACCAACATATTCTAGTACATAATGTGTGTTAATTTTTTATAGATTGTTGTATAGCATGCTCTTATAGGGTCAATCATGGGTATCTACTCTTTTAAAACATGACTAGTGCCTCACAATATTGGATAGCTAAAGAGATATTGGCCTAAACAAGTTCTTCCAAAAGTTTGTAGCAAAATTTAGATTCTTATACATGGAAGAATCATAACACAAGAAAATGTAAGGATACTGCACTTTTTTGGCCCTTGTATCTATGTTATCTTTTGAATTGTTGAGGAATATGTTGATTACCTCCCTATTAATACGGGGAAAAAAACTTAAAGACTAAATTAATAGAAAATGACTAAAATAGATGATCATGCTTTCATTAAAAACATTTATTTTTTGATGATGAATCATGCCTAATTATGAAAATTTGCCACATATTTCATCTTGAAAATTATTTTTAGGTAACAATTCCATTCAATAGAAGATTAAACACATAAATGTGGGGGTTCCAACAACTTTAGAGTTTTAAAAAATAGATGTAACAAAAAATACTATATCTATTTGAGGTTCTATGTGCATATGTATTACAACATGCATGCAAGTGTGAATAACTTGCAACAATTGGTAGTAGTTAGTATATCTTCCTAAGGGGTTTGGGGTAGTCACATGTTTGGAAGAGTTACATTTTAAATAATTTCTCTAATCATGTCTAGATGATTTTGGAAGATAGAAAAGATTTTATGAAATTATTGATATTGGCATTGTATAAAATTGTAAACGTTGCCCAAATAATTAATAATTTTAGAGTTAATTGGTATTGGCATTGTATAAAATTGGAATGATGCAAGTTATCTTATCTTAAATAAAAAAAATTCATAAAGTTTTAGGCCTTTCAATAATTTCAGCCATGATGTCCATTTCCCATTCAACAATAGGATTAGGTCTTGACATTATAAAAGTAGTTTGTATTCTTGTATCCTATTCACTTATAATTTTATGAAAAAAGGTTTCAAGGCATACTTGTATTCTGTTTCAGCCTATATGAATAGGTTTGAGATGTTTAAAAGTATATGAAATGCATTTTAATCCTTGACCTTGCCCATGCACCTCAAATCTTTCATGTAGATATTAAATATTATGTTTTCCCTTACCCTACACCTATAACATTCAAAACCTTTGGAAATTGTAGAACATGGAAAGTTTATGAAAATATTGGTGGAATTAGTAGGAGTACTACAATATCCACAACATGGAAAGTTTGGAAGGTCCTCTAAGCTATTTGGGATATTACATTTACACATCCATTCTTTGTACTTGTTATAGAAATTGAGGTATGTAAAATACTAGTGTATTGATATATATGCTAAAATAATTTTATACATTGTAATCTAAGTTTCACAACTGATTGTGGATTTATCATGTGATCACGCAAAACATCTATCTCAAAGGAGATGCTAATGAATCAGGAGTTACAATGAGATGTTTAAGGAGAGTCCCAATTATGATACCATTTTATAAAATGTACATTAAGCTAATTATATAGATTGGACCTATGTGACAAACAATCATCATGGCAACATGTCCCAATATGGTTACATGTTATATATAAAATGTGGACTGGCATTTGTACATTGTCCAAAGGAAACATAGTGTTTTAACCTTTTAAAACTTAACAAGTGTAAATCTTATCTTTGTTAAAGAGTTGAGTATGCTAAATCAGGGTGATAATATGCAATAAATACAACCATTGATTTATTATAGAATTGACTAGTTTTGACTTTTCTAAAAATAGCAATAAATAGTGCAAATAAGAACTCAGTTAGAAAACCCCTAATACTAATGATTTGACTGTTGAAAAATAATATGGAAGCTAATAGAAGTGTTTTAAACTAGATCCCAATGTCAAAACCCCTTCTGGATAGTAGCACCATTATTAGAAAAGTGGTGGTAGTGTCTTGATATTGGTAGTAGTGTCCTCTATGCAGGACTATCTTGAGTTTTGGGTACACCCATGTCTTGATCTCTAGGGTCTGTTCCTTTGCATATGAGTTATAGAACCCTATATTTTTACTATAATAACTAATTTATTGTATAAACCCTAATCCTCCATATAACTAGGACATGAGCTGAAAAGTGTGTTTGTTAGTAGGTTAGGTTGGACATCCTAAACACCCCACTATGAATAGAGTTGCCTACATACCAATACTCTGAGGAGGGATCAAGCCTGATGTAGTTCTCCCCACCTAAGAGGTGGTGCAAGTGTAAGTGATGCTAGTATGATTGTGGCCTTGAGTACTTTGAATATGCTTGAGACAAAAAATATTAAAAATCTAAGATTAAGGCTATTGTAGATGGTAGTATGCAAAAATAAGGCATAATAGAGATTGATAACCTTAATTGTGCTCAACCTGTTATGTATTTGAATATGTATTTTGCATCTGATTTCTATTTAGTGGTTATATATATATATATATATATATATATATATATATATATATATATATATATATATATATATATATATATATATATATATAGTTTTATTGCTTGTGTGGATGATAAAATATGTCTAGGTTGACCTTAGGAGGCTATAGTTTTGAATATATATATTTGTTTGGGAAAAAATAGGGCAAAGGACATTGGCACCATTTTTGGGACATTAGCACCATGTGGCACTAGTGTCATTATGGCACTAGTGTCCAACAGGCAAAACATTAGGCACAAAGGACCAATATCAGGAAATGAGGATCTATGACTATTTTGGAGCTGACTAGGGATGCCTATGGCCTGTATGATGGCTGAATAAGTGTGAGAATGTAACAACCCTAGTGGGTTTGACTTAAAAAAATGAGATAATTTTTTTAAAAAAATTTAATCAATGTATTCTTTCACTAGATTACACCATAAGAATCTAATTAGTGATCTAGATAAAATACTCTAATAATGATAATTGTAACATAAGCATGCGACATCTCTCCATCACTAATCAATATCATCATATAAAGCAAAACATAACTGAATATTGAAATTAATTATAGATGTCTATCCATACTGGTACAAACATGCAGCCACTGTTGTAATGATATAATAAGTAACAATTACATCTCATCAAAATAATATCTCAATAATAATGAATACAAAATAATGTAAAAGATAGATAATATAAAATTCCATGGAGCATGAGTTCTCTGAACTCCAGTATCTATGGCAATCTCAAGTGTCATCTTCAAAGAAGTACTGTTGTGAAGAGGAAGAGCATCATTCGAGTGATTTTCCACACCAACCACAGACCATCGATCTCATGCACAATCCACCATCATGGAATGACCCTCCCTTCACGAATGAGTAGATAGTGACAGTGTGGAAATCTAGAGAAATAAGTGATACCCATGTGTTGTATGATTTTTAAGAACATGTAGTGTACCATAAATAAATCCATTCTAACATGATATCATACAAACATATAAATTATACACATGAAATGATAATGTATAACTACCATTGCTTTGGCCAAAGTTTTTAAATAGTTATTGATCTCTAAGATAAGTCAATTTCATATACACCACTTGATCATATTACCTTCATCTAACATTGTGATGCTAGTAATCTAGTGTAGTCCGTCTCACTACTACTCAGTACCAATAATGTGATATTTAGTTAACTTTTAGATAACCAATGAATTCATACAGATTGATTCATACTAACAATCACAAAACATGCTAAGCACAATAATAATCAAATACATACATTTGGTTCATTAAACGTATGAATAAATCTCCATAATATCATTTATTATATAACTAATTAGTAAACAACTGTAAATCATACCAATCGAGTATTATATATATATATATATATATATATATATATATATATATATATATATTAGGTTGCATATTCTAATTTATGCAACCAGACACAATACAATATCTTACTAATTGTCATAAAACATGCTAAATACATATATTTAGACTATAGATTTCAAACATAATACACTTTATGACATCCAATAATATCATAATTTATTGTTCATGAGTACAACTACATAATTACAAATAATCAATCTTACAATTTTCAGAATCAAATGCCCCATAATCTTAAATAATAGGCAAGCAAGTACAATTTATACCAACTAGATATATCTTATATTTAAAATGCACACTAATAACTTATAGGCACACATCATGATTATATGTTATATATGTCTAAATGCTTATATATTTTAATTTACTCATAATATGTATCGCTCACCTATTTTCATTACTATATATATGCATATGTATATATCAACAATTAGTGATGATATTTTCAAAGAGTTAGATAACTCATAACCAAATTATATCTCATATGGATATAATTCAAACAATTTATTACGTTTCTAAGAGACTATATTCATATGGCTATAGTTTCATGTCCCTCGGACTCCTATGACTTATGTTAACAATCTTTTAACTATAAATATAGGCATATAACCCAAAATACCCATATATGTTATATATTCGTATGAATACTTAAATCCATATGCAGATAAATTTTCTATATATACATCTTTGTATGTATAACTATATTTATACTATGTATTGCATACAAACACCCATCAATATATAAATATTGCAAACATCAATTTTCATCTAAAATTATAGACAATGGCTTCATATGATTTCAACAATCACTATAGTTTTTCCATTCACAAGATACATTGGTGATCTTTATAAGAAAAGGGATTCATTAATGTAATTTTCTTTCATAGTTTTTATCCCTAACTAACTAGATTTTCAAAGAAAACTATAAACCATCTATGCAATAACTTAATCAAGATTATAAAGTGGTTAACAAAAGAAACAATATTCTTGAACAATGCACAACCAAAGACAAGAAAATCTATACTAAAAGTTTCTACGTGATTCTTCCCTAAACTTTTCTAAGCTCTCAGAAAACAAATTTAGGATGAAATTTAGACATGAAATTTCAGTAAGATAGAACTAGCATATGAAGATAGTACCAAGGGTTGTTGCTAAAGCACCATGCTTTCATTTTTAGGTTTATGACCAAAATACAACAAAGATAAGAAACAATCAACCATGTGGAAGACAAAATCAGATGGGAAAGAGAGAACTACTCAGACAAGGAAATTGGAGTAGAATATCTTCATGGCACTTATGGAAACATCTTTCCAATCAACATTGAATGGAGGAACTTAAATATCCAAGTATGTTAGATCTATCAACAAAAACACTTCTGTAAATATGTTACATATCAAAAAGGTCTTAACTCAACTTAGTTGTTGAATAGAGAGCTAAGACAAGGATACCTAATGGGCAGTAAGCATCCATAGCCAAATCAATAGGTCATTCCTCTTGAAAAACATGTAGTATACCATCAAAATTAAAAGGTTGGAACCTTATAGTTTAATTTATTAGTGTTAGAAATACCTAGAATATCCAATTTGTGATTAACGGTTTGCATTTATTATTTGCAAGCTCCTACCATTAAAGATTCACATTTATCATTTGTGATTACTTCCATTGTCAATGGATAAGTTTTTAAGAGACTAAACAAGATGAAAATGAGTGTCTAATCTATTGTTATCAACTAATCTATAGATTTTATATGTAGTCTCAAATAAATGAATGCAAATTTGATAACGACTTGATATTTGGAAATATTAATGCCACAATAATGATCCTAACATTTTAGTAAGACATATCACTACAAATTATCCATATTAAAAAATTCTAACACGATAATTTATGGCATCACTGAATATGATCTGTACATCTCGATTCATGTTAAATATTACATCTTTATATAACATTCCTCGTTAAATATGAACTGTACGGCATATTATCTATGATTCACTATATATATATGATTGAACAATATATTGAATAAGTTTTGTAGTAATATATGAACAATGATTGAACAATATATGTTTGTGAACATTGATCTGAAAGTGATATTAGACATCTATGCTGGAATGGGGTGATATTTAAAAAGGTAAGCAGATGGTTTAGTGTAGAAACCTCAGTCATATTATTTATGAATTGTTGAAAATAGGATAATATATTATCACTGATATATATATATATATATATATATATATATATATATATATATATATATATATATATATATATATATATATATAACTCGTTACATTAGATCGATGTTCATAAACATATATCGTTCAATCATTGTTCATATATTAATGCAAAAATTACGACATGTATTATACTTATACTTATCACTGCCTACTTGCAATTAAATCATTGTTCACACTTGAAATTAGATCGCCACATGTTATATAGTTTCGCCATTTTCTTATTTTTTAATTTAAAATGATTAGATAACTATACATAGAGTGAATTGTTATACCAGATCACTATATATCAGGTTCATTCACAAATAGTTCATTGGAATTGTATTTCATGGATTTTTTTAGGTGTTGGAGTTATAAGTTCCTTGTACACAGATCTTAAAGTGATGCATCTTATGCTTTCCTCTTAGACATCTATGCTGGAATGGGGTGATATTTAAAAAGGTAAGAAGATGGTTTAGTACACAAACCTCAGTCATATTATTTATGAATTGTTGAAAATAGGATAATATATTATCACTGATATATATATATATATATATATATATATATATATATATATATATATATATATATATATATATATATCAGTTGTTTGTAATATCTGACTATCCTTTGTTATATGTTACAAAAAACTTATATATATATATATATATATATATATATATATATATATATATAAATATAAAACAGAGGATAGTCAGATGTTACAAACAACTGTAATTCACTCCTATAAATGAATATATAACAGTTATTGCAAACATTTATATATGAATAAGCAAATTTACTATATAGATATATTATGATAATACAATTTCCATTGGGGTCAACCAAATATATCCCAATATACCAACTAGATATTAATCACCGCATAAAAATATTTTTTGTATCACTATTTATCTCTTTATACATACATATGTATGACTTAAAATCTAAACACACTGAATTAAAATAACACTAACTACCTATCCAAGGCATTGGACAAGCATGATTTGGACAAAGTTTCTCTTTTTTTCTTCTTTCTTCCTTCTTCTTTTCTTTTCCTTCTTTGTATTGCACACCCCTCTCCAATCTTTTTCTTCTTCTTTAAGAGTATGGCACTTTTCATTTTTAAGATTTATTTGTTTTTGTTTTTGTCACAATTTTTCTTTTTTTTTTTCATGTTTTTTTTTTAATTTCTTTTTTATATACTTTTCATAATCTCTTTTGGTATAAATACATTTTTCTAAGTATAAAATATAATTATTTTATTTACTTTATGAGGATTTACATAATTTTATTTTCTAATTATTTAATAATAAATAATTATTTAGTACAAATAATTCATCATAATGACTTAGTAATAATGCTTCTAATTTAAGTCGTTAACATTCTAAACTAGTAATGAATTAAGCAATAAATCACATAATTTTTTTTGCACACACGAGGTTAATTCCACACAAGCAATAAATTAATCTAACACACAACTAACTTTTGTCTGAATACAACATCATAAACACACTAATGCTAAAAATTCAAACCATGCATCTAATATATTTTCTTTAATATGGTGTGTGTAGGGTTCTAGTCATTCCTCTATCATCTCCCAACATCTCCATCTACATCACCCTTTCTGATGATGCTCTCTCTCTCTCTCATGTTCTGAAGGATGAATCTCTCTTACGTCCAACTCATGATGAGCAGGTTGTTAGTCCATAACATCATGACATATATACATCATAAAATATAAAGTCAACATGATCATAATGTAATAATATACAATATAGCTAATTCATAACAATAAAATCATGTAATCTAAGCAATATCTAACTATCCCATAACAACACATAAATCATAGCTTTAGATAATAATAACCAAATCAAATTACTAACTATAAAAAATCTATAGACAATCAAGTTAATTTGCTTAGCCAGAAAATCAGGATGTAACATCATTCCCCCTAAAGCTAGTCATCATCTTGGATGATTCTTATTCAAACATAAGTTGTAAATTAAAAACATTGTTTAGAAAGAAATAACATAGTATAAAGTATCAAATCAAAATAATAAATGTGAAAATCACTTGTAGAACTCATCATAGTTCTCCAAAGTAACACTATCATCAGAGTATTGGTCCTACAAGACCTTGCATTATGAAATCTCTTTATTACACAAACAAATTTTGCGAGTGTCAATTTATCTGATTGATTCTATCATGAACACCCCAGGATCCATAAAGTACAAATTATTCTAATACAACACATGTAACAGATTAACTATATAATTTTTAAGATAAAAAATGGAAGACATTATGCAATAGAGCTAGTCCTTGTGGTAATGCAAGCCTGAATGCTACAATATTGACCACTTCTAACACCTTGAAGGGTCCCACATATCTTGGTAATAATTTTGTTAACTTATTTAATTTAATCTTCTACCAAAATCACATGCAATTATCATAAAATCCATAAAAAAATGGCCAGGTAAAAATTACACAAAGCTTTCCAGTCTCCTTTGCACATCTCTTTAACCTAGAGAGTGTTTTCTCATTATAGAGAAAAGTGTTTAGAGATCTTGACAAGAATGATGTGTATAAGTCAATACCATCGCTACTCTGCATAGATCCTGATAAGTATGATATATCAATAATTTCACTATCCCTCATAGCTCTTAAAAAGTATGATGATGAATAGGAACTAAAAATAATACATTTCCAATATATACTAAATTTAAATTGTAAACATTTCTTAGTATACATACGTATAACCTTATAATTGAATCTGACAAGTCCCGCTTACCAAATCCTAGATTCAACAAGCTCCCCTAGTCGAATCTAAACTAGTTACTATTAAGTCAATGTGAGACTAACTAGGATCCACTCCCATCTCTTAGTAATCATATTCCTAATTCATTATTCATCTCTTAGGTCTCCATGACCTAATGATCTCCAAAATATGCACATGATTCAATGAATCATAAATCCATACTAACAGATCTGAGAATGAAATAATATATGCTAAATAATCTAAGACGTATTAATATCCATCACCAAAAAATATATGAAAATTCCATAATGGCATTACGTTGCCATTAGCCAAACATAATTAGTATCATATTTCACATCTTAACCTATTCTATTATATTCATAATTAAGAGGAAATATTGTTAAAACTATCATAACAAAGAAAGACCAAGGATCACACCATCCTTACAGCCTTATAAAAGGAATAAGTGAGACAATGCATCCCTTCTTGCTCGGTTAGTTACACATCAAGTTATAAGTTTATCTCAACCCCTTAGAATAACAAGATGTTTTGTACATCGTATTTCATACTCACTCTAGGCAAAAGGTACATAATTATTTCATCAAAATTACATGTTTTTAAGAAAGATAAAAACAATACTATTCTAATCAAGGGTAAATAATTAACATACCAATTATAATCAACTTATAAATCTTAATCTAGAACCAATATAAATCCAAGGTTCACCATTCCACATGGTCAACATTCCCAAGTTTAGATAAAGTAGCACTAGAAAGTGTAACTCTAAAAAACCACAAGTGTAAAGTAGTGAACTAACATATCAACAAAAAAAACTCTTAAATACCTTCGTATGGTATAAATAAAACACTACAACCTAGGTTACCAAAATATCTACACACTTACCAAACCTATAAGTGTAGTATCACAACTTGTTTCCACAACTGAGAATAAAATTATTAACCACATAGATGTATCAATCCATTCCATTCCTATAAATTTTATATCCACAAGAAGTATAACACACTATCCCATGAACTCCATGGAATATGGTCAAAACAACATTTTAGAAACAAGTTTTCATTTAAGGAACACTAAATCAACATCAATAAAAATATGAATCCACTCAATGGTCTTATAATGATGTCAAAGGAGAGTGAGAGAGTAACAAATCACCTCCATGATAACTATGTGAGATGAAACCTTTTACCAAATCCATGTAAACATAGGGGTGCCAATCCATGAACAAATTCTTAACACATAAGAATTCTCAACCAAGACATCTACACTCTACTACAATAAAATTCCCATTGTACTAAGTGGTGTCAATACACAAGTGATCTTTTATGATTCCCACTCCTAGGATTAGTGTATATAAGACAAAAAACTAATGCACATATACTTAAGTGATAAGAATTCCATGCTTTTTTGTACACTCCCAATATAAAACATAAGTGATGGAGGTGACTTGATTACTCAGTAAATATGTAATTACTCTTGAGGTGTTCGATCCAAATAATCAAAAATATTGTAGGAATAGCTTGTTCACAACTCATGAGATATGTTATGCACTCGCCTACCCAAACATTATATATAACCATATCCATCGATACACATGATAAACTAACTCTTTAATAACTCTAAAATGGTATAAGTGCTCGTAAGGGTACACACTTAATGTGGCACACAACATTTCATAGAATCAACTATTACCTATAATAGTCATCAAAACATACATGAGGATTTACTAAATCTCACAACTCCAATCATGGTGTAGCATGATTCTACACCAAGGAACTACAAATCCAACATACACTTCACTTAACCAGTAAAATACTACTTGTGCTCTCACTTAACTCAGTGGGATGCTACATCCTAGTGTACTTCCTCTTCATGGACATGAACTTCTATCTTCAAAACTGAAATTTGATCCCTGGTTTCATTCATGGCTGTGAGAATATAATCTAGCTTTGTTGTTTGCTCAGTGGCAAATTGGTTAGGATCAAATATAGGGTCACTATCATTGACATTTGAAGAACCCTCTCTAGATACTCTAGCTTTCACCATTCTCCTTTCTAATAAATAGAAAGATATGAAAATGCTAGTGGACTCATTAGGTCCTAGAGTTTGAACCATAACTGTGATACCACATGTAATAATCCCACTGGATTTGACTTAGAAAAACATGATATATTTTTTAATTTAATCAAAGTATTATTTCACTAGATTACATCAAAAGAATATAATTAGAGATCTAGATAAAATAATCTAAGTATGATAACTGTAACATAAGCTCGTGACATCTCTCCATCACCGATCACTATCATCATATAAAGCAAAACATAAATGAATATAAAAAGTAATTATAGATTTCTAGCCATGACTGGTATAAATATACAACCATTATTGTCATGGTATAATAAGTAATAATTACATCTCATTAGAATAATATTTTAATAATAATGAATACAATATAATGTACAAAATATAAGATACAAAGCTCCATGGAGCATGTGTTTCTCAAACTCTAGTATCTATGGCAATCTCAAGTGTCATCTCCAAAGAAGTATTATTGTGGGGAGGGAGAGCATCATCCAAGCACTTTTCCATACCAATCATAGACCATCAATCCCTCATACAATCCACCATCAAGGAATGCCCTTTCCTTAAAGGATGAGTAGATAGTGATGGTGCGAGAATCCAAAGAGATAAGCTAGTACTTATGTGATGTATGATTTCTAAGAATATGTAGTGTACCATAAAGAAATCCATTCTAATATGATATCAGACAAACATGTAAATCATAAAAATAAAGTGATAATTTCTAACTAATATTAATTTGAACAAAGTTTTTATATAGTTAATAATCTTTAGGATAAGTTAATTTCATATACACCACTTGATCATATTACCTTCATCTAACATTGTGATGCTAGTAAGCTAGTGAATTCCATCTCACTACTTACTCAGTACCAAAAATATGAAATTTTATTAACATAAATATAACTAATAGATTCATACATATTACTTCCTTCTAGTAACCATAAAACATGATAAGTACATGAATAATCAAATTCATACATGTAATCCATCAAACATATGAATGAATCTCCATGATATCATTTATTACATAATTAATAAGCAAATAAGTGCAGATTATACAAACCAGTTATATATATATATATATATATATATATATATATATATATATTAGGTTGCATATTCTAATCTACGCAAGCAGACACAATACAATACTTCTTATTAATTGTCATAAAATATGTTAAATGCATGCATTTAGACTAAAGTTTTCAAATATAATATACTATGACATCTCATAATATCATAGTTCATTATTCATTAGCACAACTACATAATTATGAACAACTAGTCTTACAATTTCAAGAATCAAATGTCCCATAATCTTAAATAATAGGTAAGCAAGTACAATTTATACCAATTGAGTATATCCTATGTTTAAACTTCACATCATTTATAACTTATAGGCACACATCATGATTATACTTTTATATGCTATATATGTCTAAACACTTGCACAGTTTAATTTACTCATAATATGTATCGCTCACCAGTTTTCATTACTATATATAAATAGTTAGTTAGTTAGTTGGTCATGATATTTTCAAAGATTCAGATAACTCATAACCAAATTATACCTCATATGGACATAATTCAAATAATTTGTTATGTTTCTAAGAGACTGTATTCATATTATTATAGTTTCTTGTCCCTCAAACTCTTATGACTTATGTTAACAATCCTTTAACTATAAATATAGGCATATGACCCAATACATCCATAAATGTTATATATTTGTATGAATACTTAAATTCATATGTAGATATATTTACTATATATACACCCTTATACATATAACTATATTCATACTATGTATCGCATACAAGCACCCATCAATATATAAATACTACAAATATCAATTGTCATCTAAAATTCTAGACAATGACTTCATATTATTTCAACAATCGATGTAGTTTTTCCATTCACAAGATACATTGACAATCTTTATAAGAAAAGGGATTCATAATTGAAATTCTCCTTCATAGTTTTTATCCCCAACTAACTAGATTTCTAACAAAAACTATAATCCTTCTATGCAATAATCTAAGCAAGATTATAAAGTGGTTAATAGAAGAAACAATATTCTTGAACAATTCACAACCAAAGACACAAGAAAATCTATTCTTGAATTTGTCACATGATTCTTCCCTAATTTTTTTTTCTCTTAGAAAACAAATTCTAGATGAAATTTAGACATGAAATTCTAGTAAGATCGAATGGGCATATGAAAACAGTACCAAGGCCTATTGCTAAAGCACCATGCTTTCATTTTTAGGTTTATGACCAAAAGACAACCAAGATAAGAAACAATCAACCATGTGGAAGGCAAAATTAGATGGGAAAGAGAAAACTACTTAGATAAGGAACTTTCAGTAGAATATCTTTATGGCACTTACAAAAACATCTTACCAATCGACATTGAATGGAGGAACTTAAATATCTAAGTATGTTAGATCTATCAACAAAAACACTATTGTAAATATATTACATATCCAAAAAGTCCTAACTCAACTTAGTTGTCAGATAGAGAGCTAAGACAAGGATACCTAGTGGGTAGTAAGAATCCATAGCCAAATCAATAGGTCATTACTCCTGACAAACATGTAATAGACCATTAAAATTAAAATTTTAGAACCTTACAGTTTAATTTATTAGTGTTAGAAATACCTATAATATCCAATTTGTGAATAATGGTCCACATTTATTATTTGTGAGATCCTACCATTAAAGATCTGAATTTGTCATTTGTAATTACTTCCATTGTCATTGGTTAAGTTTTTAAGAGACCAAACAAGATGAAAAGGAGTGTCTAATCCATTGTCATCAGCTAATCTATAGATTTCATATGTAGTCTCAAACAAATGAATGTAAATTTGATAACAACTTGATATTCGGTAATATTAACACCTCAATAATGATCCCAACATTTTGGTAAGACATATTGTTGTAAATTATCCATATTATAAATTTCTAACATGATAATTTATGCCATCGTTGAATATGATCTACACATCTTGATTCATGTTAAATATTGCATCTTCATATAACAGTCCTTGCTAAATATGAATTGTACAACATATTATCTATGATTCATTAAGTATATATATAAATTGTTACATTATATCATTGTTCACAAACATATATTATTTGATCATTGTTCATATATTACTATAGAACTTATGACATGTATTATACTTATTATACTTATACTTATCACTATTACTACAAAAATTATGACATGTATTATATTTATCACTACTTACTTGTTATTAGATCACTATTCACACTTGAAATTAGATTGATGCATGTTATATAGGTTCATTATTTTCTTATTTTCTTATTTAGAATTATTAGATAAGTACACATAGAATGAATTACTATACTATATCGCTATATATTAGGTTCATTCATAAATTGTTCATTGCAATTGTATTTCAAGCTTGTTTTATAGGTGTTGGAGTTATAAGTTCATTGTACATAGATCTTAAAGTGATGCACCTTATGTTTTCCTATTAGACATCTATGCTGGAATGGGGCGATATTTAAAAAGTCAAGAAGATGGTTTAATACACAAACCTCAATCATATTATTTATGAATCATTAAAAATATGACAATATATTATCACCGAAATCTATGGAATATACAAACAGATGTAACTCACTCTTACAAATGAATATATAACAGTGATTGCAAACATTTATATATGAATAAGCAATTTTTTTAGTATGGATATATTGTAACAATACAATTTCCATTGGGATCAACCAAATATATCCTAATATACCAATTGGGTATTAATTGTTGCATAAAAACATTGTTTGTATCATTATTTATCTGTTTATACATACATACATACATACATACACACATACAACTTAAAATCCAAGCACGCCGAATTAAAATAACACTACCTACCTATCCAAGGCATCAGAGAAGAATGATCTAGACAAAATTCCTCTTTTCTTCCTTCTTACTTCCTTCTTCTCTTCTTTTCCTTCTCTATGTTGTGCACCCTTCGCCATTTTTTTTCTTCCTCTTTAAGAGTATGACACTTTTCCTTTTTAATATTTCTTTCTTTTTGGTTTTAACATGTTTTTTTAAATGTTTTTCTCTTTTTTGTTTTTATTTCCTTTTTATATACTTTCCATAATCTCTTTTGATATAAATACATTTTTTAAGTATAAAATATAATTATTTTATTTACTTTATGAGAATGTATATATTTTTATTTTCTAACTATTTAATAATAAATCATTATTTAATACAAATAATTCATCGTAATGACTTAGTAATAATTCTATTAATGTAAGTCATTAACATCCTACATCAGTAATGAATTAAAAAATAAATCACATGAGGTTTATTCCACACATGAGGTTAATCCTACAAAAGTAATAAATTAAGCTAACACACAACTAACCTTTGTTTAAATACAATAATATCATAAACACACTAATGCTAACAATTCAAACCATACATCTAATATGTTTTATTTAATGTGGTGTGTGTAGGTTTCTAGCTGTTCCTTTGTCACCTCCCAACATCTCTATCTACATCACCCTCTCCGATGATGTTCTCCCTCCATCAAGATTTGAGGGTTGAATCTCTCCTGCATCCAACTCATGACAATAAAGTTATTAGTCTATAACATCATGACATACATATATATATATATATATATATATATATATATATATAATTGAAATAACAAGTCAACATGATCATAATGTAAGAATATACACTACAACTAATTCATAGAAATGAAATCATGTAATCTACGTAATATTTAAATGTCTCATAACATCATTTAACTCTTAGCTTTAATAAATAATAACCAAATCAAATTTACAACTATGGAAAATCCATAGATAATCAAGTAAATTTGCTTAGCGAGAAAATCAAGATGTAACATCCTTTCCCCTTAAAGCTAGTCATTGTCTCGAATGACTCTTATTAAAACATAAGCTATAACTTAAAAACATTATTCAATTAAAACATAACATAGTATAAAATATCCAATCAAGCAAATAAATATGAAAATCAGCTTTAAAAATCATCACAGTTCTCTTAAGTAGCACTATCCTTAGAGTATTGGTCCTACAAGACCTTGCACTATGACATCTCTTTATTATGCAAACAATGTTTACAAGTGTCAATTACTATGATTGGTATTATCATTACCACCCCTAGGTCCTACCCTGCAAAGTATTCTAATCCAACACATGTAAAGGATTAGCTATATACTTTTCAAGATAATAAACATGGAATATATTATGTAATAGATCTAGGCTTAGTGGTAATACAAGCCTAAACACTATAGGATTGACCACTTCTAACACTTTGAAATGTCTTATATATCTCGATAATAATTTGGATAACTTTTTGAATTCAATATTCTACTAAAAGCACATGCAATCATAATAAAATCCATAAATAAATGGCCAAGGAAAATTACACAAAGCTTCCCAGTCCTTCTTCACATCTCTCTAACCTAGAGAGTGTTTTATTTTTCTAGAGAAAAGTGTTTAGATAACTTGAAATAATGATGTGTGTAAAATAATACCATTGTTACTCCACATAGCTCTCGATAATTATGACAAGTCAATCTTGTAACTACCCCTCGTAACTCCTGATAAGTATGATGATGAATAGGAACTGGAAATAATACATTTTTAATATATACTAAATTAAGGAATAAACAAATCTTAGTATATATGCATATAACCATACAACTGAATTTGATAAGTCTCGCTTGCCAAATCCAAGATTCGATAAGTCCCCCTTGTTGGATCCAAACTTAGTAACTATCGATTCAATATGAGACTAACTAGGATCCAATCCCATCTCTTAGTTCTCATATTCCTAATTCACCACTTATCTCTTAGGTCTCTATGACCTAATGATCTCCAAAATATGCACATGGTTCAATGAATCACAAATCCATACTAAAAAATATGAAAGTGCAATAATATATGCTAAATAATCCAAGATGTATTAATATCCATCACCAAAAAATCATATAAACATTCCACAATCGCATTAACTTTCCATTAGTCAAACATAATTACTATCATATTTCACATCTTAACCTATTCTATTATATTCATAGTTAAGAGGAAACAGTGTTAAAACTATCATAACAAACAAAGACAAAGGATCACACTATGTTTAAAACCTTATAAAAGGAATAAGTGAGATAATGCCTCCCTTCTTGCTTGGCTAGTTACACAACAAGTTATAATTTTATCTCAACCCCTTAGACTAACAAGATGTTCCATACATCTTATTTCATACTCACTCTAGGCGAAAGGCACATAAATGTCTTATCAAAAAAACATGTTTTAAAGCAAGATAAGAATAATACCAATCTAATCAAGGGTAAATAATAACATAAAAATTATAATCAACTTATAAATCTTAATCCAAGACCAATATAAATCCAAGGTTTGCCATTCCATGTGGTCAACATTCCCAAGTTTAGATAAAGTAACATTGGAAAGTGTAACTCTAAAAATCCACAAGTGTAAAGTAGTGAACTAACATCTCATTAACAAAACTCTTAAATACCTTCATATGGTATAAGTAAAATACTGCAACCCAAGTCTCTAAAATCTCTACACACTTACTAAAACTATAAGTGTATTATCACAACCTATTTTCACAACCAAGAATAAAAATATTAACAACATAGATGCATCAATCCATTATATTCCTACAAATTTTATATCAACAAGAAGTAGAACACACTATCCCATGAACTCTAGGAAATATGGTCAAAACAACATTTCATAAACAAGTTTCCATTTAAGGAACACTAAATCAACATCAATAAAAATATTAATCCAATTAATGGGATTATAATGATGTCAAAGGAGAGTGAGAGGGTAACAAATCACCTCCATGATAGCTATGTGAGATGAAAAATTTCCCAAATACATGTAAACATAGGTGTCAATCCATGAGAAAATTCCTAACACATAAGAAATCTCAACCAAGACATCTGACCAAATTTTGGCTAGTTATGAGAGATTTTGATTCAAGAGAAACATCATTTTTGTGTCTCTTCCTGATTGAGTTAGAGAGAATCCTCATAGGCTATCTTAGAGGACTCATTCGTACACATGTAAGAGTTGATGGTTCATCTCTGTCCCTCATGGTTCTCTTGAAATACATGATGAAAGTTTGCTCTTTTTGTACACTTAAGGACAAGTGGATTCTCTTAAGGGATGCCTTCGATCAACTACAATCTTCACTCTTGAGGGCCAACCGAGACTAGACAATGGTCATTCTAGACTTAAAATGACTATTTGGATGTGTCTGTGTTTTATTATTTTTAGAATATTGGAGTTATATTCTTAGTTAAATAAATGGGTGTAAGCAAGATAAATCAGTAAATAATATGCAGGAATTAAGTTACCAATTTATATAAATAGATTTGTATTTTGCCTTTTCCAAATATAGTAAAAAGTGAGAGAAAATCTAACTTAGCTTACTTTGAATGATCTAGACTGAGACAGGGTCTAAAAATTATTATGCAGGGATGGAAGACTATCACAAATAAGACCCAAAACTTCATTTCTAGATTAGATAGGAGCACCAAACTCAAGACACCCTACTACTTGGCACTATAATCTAATTATGGCATTGTTGTCCTAGTGGTCTGGTTTTTTTGGGTTCTGCTCGATAGGCCTATGACATGTTGTTAGTGAAATATTGAAGCTTGGGACTATACAGATCTTGTTGTGTGTTTTTTTCTATCTTCAAATCCCTTGAAACCCTTTGTGCTTGAACTTAAATGAAAACTTGGGAAAGGAAGACAAGGGGTTAGTGTGTAAAGGATAAGCTAGATCTACTTCACATCCCATGTGTGGACACGCTGCCTACATACCAATACTTTGAAGAGAGATAAAGCTAATGTAGTTCTCCCATTGAAGTGCTTGGTGTAATTATGTATGATAGATGCAACTAGATGTGAAATTGGATGTGCTTTAGATGGTTAGGGACTATTGCAATGGTTTGAATAAGCTTGGAATTGTATTTGAAGGTTGTATACAAAGAATAGGGAAGAGTGCTTGAGTGTACTTGCTTTTATTCTTGTTTATCTCTTATAAATGAGTGCCAACCCTTTTAAATGGATTTTGAATGTCCTTTTATAAAGGATTAGATGATCGTGGGTTAAATGAATTCGTATTAGGCTAACAAAGAAAAAGATAAGGAACTGAAAGAATCTGATCGTTGGGAGAAAAATGCACTTGGGAAATAATGTCAAAATTAGGACACCCTGGGTTTCAATGTTCCTTTCCAAGTTGGGCACCATTTATCTAAAGAAATGAGACCTAGGGGGATGGATCTAGGCCTGAAAGAGTTACTTGGGTTTGAAAGAGCTAAGTCTAGAAGGCTGTGGATGACTGGGAATCTGTAAAAGAAATAACCTAGAAGGGTTGTGCAATTCAATAGGAGGACCTATTGATTAGGTGTCTTTAGCCATACTGAAGTTGTATAATTTTGCATTTTAAATGACTACATTCCCCCCTCCCCCTTTATTCTAGTGATGTAGCAAAGTGAAATACTAGGATAAAGAAAAATAAAAAGCATACTTTAACTTACCTGTAAGGGAGAAGCTCATGAAGTTGTGTGATGTTAGATGTGCATAGAAAGAACATGTTGTGAAGTGTGAATCTATAATAATATATATATAAAGTAGATCAGTTCTTACTAGATACACTATATCTAAAATAAGAACATATAAAAGCTGAGTAAGAGGAAGAAAAATGAATAAATACACCTCACTGGGTACACAAACCAATACAAAACCTGGTGTGATGTTGGATTGTGTTGGATGATGGTAAGTGTGTGTTATATTAAGAGTAATATCACGAATGGAGTTGAGTGCTCAAATCCCCAAAAATTCGCTCAAGAATGCAAAAGCTGGCCCTTTGGCTCCATCATCACTAAGTGAAGTTAATGAACCATGCATGTGGTAATTGATATTTGGACTGTGCGTCCAATCCCTCTGACTAGGTGGCTCAAGAATACAAAGGTTAGTTAGACCTTTGGCTCCATTGTTTCCCTATGAAGTGAAGCTATGAAGTGATACTAGTATAGAATAGATGTCATATGAGATGGCTCATAGATCCCATGGATGTTTTGAAAATATAACAATGTGATGTGGATAGTTTGAATAAATGCTAACAACTAGGCCATTCTTGGCCATTTCGAAAGATAGAGCTTAGGATTGTATGAAATCCACTCCAAAAATGATGTACTAGGCTTATGTGAAAGCCAACTCAAGAACTTGAGTACTCAAAATGTTAAACTTGTATGAAATTTCAACTTGAAAGTGATGACAACCATCTACAAATGGAATAAGGCACACAACTACTGAGAAATACCTAGATAATAATTGAACTTGGAAACAAAAGAAGACCAATGTGTTGCGCACATTGCCCCAAATCATTGATGTCTAGAACATGGATTATGATCTCGAAGTTATGTCAACTATCTATTTTGAAATAAAATCAAAAACCATCATGTCATGCATGATAACCTCCTATATCTAGATTCTCTGAGAAAATTGTACTAAAACTATTGATTTTGACTGAGTTGGATGTGCAAAAACTATCCTTGAACTAAAATTTTTGCGTATTTCTAAAAAAACCTAAGTGTTTCTTTGCTTGGATAGGAGAGCCAAAATGTGGACACCCCTATGTTTGGCATTACTATCTGTTTCAAGTGTTATTATCCTGTGTGAAAATTGGTTACTGATTTGTAATTGTCATTATTTTTTTGCTCTATTCTGACTAGTTTGACCTCTGGATATTGAACTAAGTGATTTGAATTTTTTTTTTACCGTTAGGATATTTTGATCTCTATCATAAAACCCCTATTTGTTTCTCCCTCTTCTGAGGGTAGGAATGATAAACCTACAATGACTACCCTTAGAAGAAAAGAGTCCTGCAAGTGCGTTAAGCTATATAGATGCATGATATATCATTGATATTTGACAAAATATCTCTAGATATAACAATGTTTGTATTGATATATTGTTAGATCAACAGGGGTATGCCTATATAAATATAGCAATGTAGAAGCATGCACATAGTATTGAACTGGGAATCGTAATGCTAGATATTAGTTGTTAGTTGGAGGGATGGAACATGATGTCCATCATGGCATCCAATAAAACATGAAAATGCATGATATGGATCATAACATGGCAATAATCAAAGAAGAAATAAAACAACAAGCATACAAATCAAGAATGAAGAAGCATACAAGGGTGGCCAAGGGGCCATGCAAATAAGGGACATGGGCACATGTCACTCAAAATGGAAATTAAACATACAAGGCATGCTCAAATGCCACATACACATATGAATGAAATAAGCAATGTTGGCATAGGGGCCATAGGCACATGAAAGAGTACAAGAAAAGGACATTGGAAGATGTCCTAAGGCACACACATGAATAAAATCAAAGGATATTGGCAAATGTCTTAAGGCACAAAGAAATGGAAATGCAATCACACAAGCTATGCTAAGCAAATAGAGAAAAAAAGTAATAAATGGAAAGATACAAACACATCTAACTAATCAAAGCCTATGTGAAAGTATGAAAAACTTGTGTATTACAAGACTAGGTATATGCTAAGAAATACACAAGTGCTAGATACTAGTAAAATATCAATATAGTAATCTATGTAATCTAGTAAGGAATGTACATCAGTATGATAACTTAGAGTGTGTAGTGTAGGAATGACATAACCTGGATGGTGTAGTCATGTAGAAGATGCCCCCAATGGGTATGTATATTGATGTGTGTCTTGAATGTAGAAGTAGGAATGCCCCCTCAATGGGTAGATTGAAACAATTAAGGAGTTGTATAGTACTGCACATACTCAAAGAAGATCAAGTGAAACATGGTAATGTAGATAAATCGACATACAATAGCATGAAATAGCAACTGTAATTCCTTGTCTAGTAGTAGTAATGTAAAACATGGATGATGCATACAATCGAAATGTTTTTGGTATTTTAAATATATTTGATTTTTTTGCATTTTGATATAAGCTATGTATAGGAAAAATTGGGAAGAAATGATACTAGTCGATGAGTCTCAGATGAGACTCCCTATCATGGTGTCTTGTATCGAATAAAGGAATTGTGCAATATAATGAGGCACGATGGACCATCTGAGATTATGAAGTTAAAATATGTGTACATTGTAACTATAAAATATCTGAAGTGGAAACTGAATGTGGGGTCCCCCTGTAACTCTGAGAAATGGATGCCACTATAGGGATCTTAGGGACCCATCTGAAAGTAGTAAAATTAGTTCTCTAAAATTATGCTTTACGTTTAGAAGCATGAGATCTCAATGTTATTCCTCTAGGTGTGAATATTGTAGCTAGAAGCTATCTAGAATCTTGAAGTTGTGGAGGTGTATGAACTCTCTGTACTGGTTATGGATGCCTCAACTGTGTCTAAATCTAAACTAGAAGAACTAAAATTGGTGGAGAGACTGAAATAGGTGGAAGAACTGGATCTAATGACTGTAAGCTGGTAGATGGCTCTGAAGTGGGGAGTGGTGACTCTTAAGAAACTCTACCAACTATAATAACCTAATTAATGTGAATGAATTTTCATGCATCTATGAACTATAAAAGGTACTTCCCTAAGTTTTTGAATCCATAGTCGACCTAGTAATATGTCAAAAACTCCTACACTAGGAACTATAATGAATGGTGTTACCACATATATAGGACCAACCTATAGTGGAAGTATTATCATGCTCAATGAAATCTATATATGCCCACTTAAACCACTGATAACTATGTCTATCAGAGTGATATCCTACTCTGAATAACCCAAATGTTGTATTAGTGTCAAAGTGCACATGTTAAGGTTGGAACCATAGTCAATGAATATATTATGAATGTTGAGTTGTGGAGCTAAAAGCTTCACCAAATTAGTATATTGTAGGTTGCAAGAGTTACAGAGTCACCGACGTCGGTCATGAGTGACCGACGTCAGTCAGGAGTTGACTAGGAGATGCCAGTGTCGGTTCTGTTTGGCCAACGTCGATCAGGTGCAGACAGGCAGGGATCGATGTCGGTCACCTGTGCGTCTAGAATGCTATTTCCGTGGACAGAACAGAATGTTTGCATGATAAGATTAAGTGATATTCTTAAGTCTGCATCTCTATTTTTAGCAAGACTTTTTAGAGCCCTTGAATAGGAGGTGCATCTAATGGTTGTAAATGCATGCTCATGTTTCCTAATTATTATATAATAGGATAGATCTTAATAGCTTATTTGAACAGTACAAGATTGTATATGTGTATCAATCCAGGTTGTTGGAATTGATTGTAATTGAGAGAGAGAACTCTTGAGGGAAAGAGATCTAGAAAGAGATATGTACATCTGAGAGAGGTGTGGAAGAAAAGAAGTTTCTTCAATTGTAATTCCTTCTAGAAAGAGTTTAATACAAGTTTTCAGGGTGGTTTCTTGTATCTCTTATTCTTTGCTATTTCTGATTCTAGTTACTTATCATTCTGGTTTAATTCCGTGTTTAATTGCTTTCACATAGTAATCAACTTTGTTGGTTGATCCCCAACAAGTGGTATCAGAGCTCATGTTGACTAACAGGTGGTTTAGATTTGTTTAATGTGTATTGATTACAGGTCACTCACAGGGGTTTCTATTTGAGTGGGAAAAGCAATGGCAGAAGAGAGTAAACTAAGAATGGAGAAGTTTAATGGCAAGAATTACCAATTATGGAGAATGCAAATATAAGATTATATGTATCAAAAAGATCTATACTTACCATTAGGTGGAGTTTCAAAGAAGCCCACAGACATGGAAGATGAAGAATGGGAAGTTCTTGATAGAAAGGCTCTTGGATCTATAAGATTGAGTCTAGCATCTACTGTGATATCTAATTTATCACAGGCAAAGTCAACAGTAGAGTTAATGACTACTTTAGCAAATTTATATGAAAAACCCTCAGCTTCAAATAAGGTATATCTTATGAAGCAGTTATTTAATTTGCAAATGCAGGAAGGTGGATCTGTGTCTAATCATCTAAATGATTTCCATGGAATTGTAAATCAATTAAATTCAGTCAAAATAGTGTTTGATGATAAAATTAAAGCTCTATTAATCTTATGCTCTTTACCTGAAAGCTGGCATAGCTTGGTAATGGTAGTTAGTAATACTGCATCTGCTTCAAATATTTTAAAAGTAGATGATGTTGTTAGTGTAATCTTGAATGAAGAAATTCACAGGAAAATCATAGAGGAAACATCAGGGAATGCTTTAAGTTTTGAGAGCAGGGGAAGGCAAAAAGAGAAGGGAAAGAATAGGAGATCAAGGTCTAAGTCAAAGATGAGAGGTAGATCCAAATCTAGGAATGGCAGGAGGATAGCCTGCTAGAATTGTGAAAAGATAGGGCACATAAGCAAAGATTACTGGTCAAAACCAAAAGAAGACAATCAGCATGAAGGTAAAGAAGAAGCAAAAGTGGCAGGTATTGTTGCACAAGATGCTCTTATATTCTCTTTGCATAATAATATAGAATCTTGGGTTTTAGATTCTGGTGCCTCTTTCCATGCAACCCCCAATAGAGAATATTTTAGTGACTATGTCCATGGAGATTTTGGAATAGTTTATTTAGGGGATGATGAGCCTTGTAAAATTGTTGGCAAAGGAAAAGTGTAGCTGAAAATGTAGAATGGCAACACATGGGTGTTGAGAGATGTCATGCATGTTCCCAGCCTGAAGAGGAATTTGATTTCTGTAGGAAAGTTAAGGGATGAGGGTTGTACAATAACTCTCACAGCTAAATCTTGGAAGGTTTCCAAGGGTGCACTTGTAATGGCCAGAGGTAAGAGAGTAGGTACTCTCTATTTATGTAATTGTATTACTGATAATTCTCCTTCTATATTATCTACTTCAGATGTAGATGCAAATTTGTGGCACCAGAGGCTTGGCCACATGAGTGAAAAGGGAATGACAATTCTTAAGTCAAAAGGTATGCTTTCAGATTTGAAAAACATAGATCTAGATTTCTGTGAGCACTGTATTTTTAGAAAATAGAAGAGAGTGAATTTTCTCAAGACTGGGTCAACAAAGAAGAAGCACAAATTAGAGCTTGCTCACACAGACGTGTGGGGACCAGCTCAAGTTGCTTCTATTGGAGGACCACAGTACTATGTTTCTTTCATAGATGATGCTACAAGAAAGGTATGGGTCTATTGTATAAAGAATAAATTTGATGTTTTTGACACTTTTAAGATTTGGAAAGCTTTGGTTGAGAATGAAATAGGTAGGAGATTGAAGTGCCTTAGATTTGACAATGGTGGTGAGTTCTGCAGCTATAAGTTCAATTGGTATTGTTATATGCATGGGATCCGCAGGCAAAGGATGGTTCTAAGAACACCTCAGAAAAATGGAGTTGCTGAAAGGATGAACAGAACAATCATGGAGCGTGCATGGTGTATGAGATTGCATGCTGGTTTACCCTTAGAGTTTTGGATAGAAGCTGTGGATACTGCAGCCATCCTGATTAATAGAGGACCCTCTACAGCTCTGGATGGTGGAATTCCAGAAGAGGCATGGACAGGTAAAAAGGTAGATCTCTCATTTCTCAAAGTTTTTGGTTGTGAAGCCTTTGTGCACGTTGATAAGGAAAATAGAAAGAAGCTGGATGCTAAGTCTATGAGGTGCACATTTATTGGTTATGGCTCTGGAGATTTTGGATTCAGGTTTTGGAATCTAGGAACTAACAAAATAATTAGGAGCCGTGATGTTGTTTTCAATAAAAAAGTGATGTATAGTGATCAACTCAAGAAGCTGAATCAATCTGAGCAGAGCAATGGAGAATTGGATGAGGTGAAGGCCCAAAATGAGCTCACAGGTAGAAATAATCACAGACAGGAAAACATAGAGACCGACGTCAGTCAGGCAGGAATCGACGTCAGCAATATAGGAACCAATGTCGGTCATATAGTGACCGACATCAGTCAGGCAGGAACCGACATTGGTCATGAAGAACCGACGTCGGTCAGTTACAGGCCTGGAGGTGACTGAGGTCGGTCACTGTCAGAGAATTTGGGTGGACTGCGTGTTGTGGATGAGTCTCAGACACCCATCAAGAGGTTAGAAAGGTTAAGTAAACCTCCAATTCGATATTTCCCTTCATTATTATATTTATTGCTTACTGATGGTGGAGAACCAGAGAGTTTTGATGAAGCAATACAGGTGGAATCCAAGAATCAGTGGTAGTTAGGCATGAATGAGGAAATTGATTCCTTGAAAGAGAACCAAACATGGGATTTGGTTGAGTTGCCAACGGGAAAGAAGACACTGAAGAACAGATGGATCTACAGATTGAAGGAAGGTGAGAATGGACAGATGAGATATAAGGCCAGGTTGGTAGTGAAAGGATTTAGACAAAAACCAGGTATTGATTTTGGTGAGATTTTTTCTCCTGTTGTTAAAATAACTTCTATACGGACTATATTGTCTTTAGTTGCTATTGAGGATTTGCATCTTGAGCAGCTTGATGTTAAGACAGCATTTCTTCAAGGAGATTTGGATGAAGAAATATATATGGATCAGCCGAAAGGATATGAGGTCAAAGGTAAGGAGAAGCTAGTGTACAAATTGAAGAAAAGCTTGTATGGTCTCAAGCAAGCTCCTAGACAATGGTATTTGAGGTTTGACAGGTTTATGACTGAGCATGGCTACAGTAGATATCAATCTGACCATTGTGTGTATTTTAAGAGATTGGATAATGGTAGATATATTATTTTGTTGTTGTATGTAGATGACATGCTGGTTGCAGGATCACACATGCAAGATATCTCTGAGCTTAAGGTGAAATTAGCTCACACATTTTCCATGAAGGATTTGGGAGCAGCAAAGAAAATCCTTGGCATGAATATTAAGAGAGACAGGAAAAATCACAGGTTGATTTTGTCTCAAGAGGATTATGTGAACAAGGTGTTGAAACAGTTCAATATGTAGGATGCAAAACCGGTAAGCACACCTATGGCTGGACATTTCAAGTTGAGTAAAGAATAATGTCCTAATTCACATGATGAGGTAGAGTACATGAGGAAAGTTCCATATGCTTCCGCAGTTGGAAGCTTAATGTATGCAATGGTTTGTACTAGACCTGATATTGCCCAAGCAGTGGGAGTTGTAAGTAAGTATATGGCTAATCCAGGGAAGGAACACTGGAAAGCAGTTCAGTGGATCCTAAGATATCTGAGAGGGACCAGTAGTAGGCATTTGTGCTATGGTGGGTCTAACACTTCTCTACATGGTTATGTAGATTCAGATATGGCAGGTGATTTGGATGGCAGAAGAAGCACCATAGGATATGTTTTCACTGTTGGTGGAACGACGGTTAGCTAGATTTCAAAGTTGCAGAAGGTTGTTGCCTTGTCAACTACAAAAGTAGAATACATTGAAGTCACAGAGGCTAGCAAAGAGATGATATGGATGACACAGTTCATGGAAGATCTTGGAAAGGAGCAAGAGAGTTGTAGACTATACAGTGATAGTCAGAGTGCAATTCATTTGGCTAAGAATTCAGCCTTTCATTCAAGAACAAAGCATATACAACTTAGGTACCACTTCATTAGACAGGTATTGGAGGATGGTGAGTTGAAGCTGGAGAAGATCCATACAGATAAGAACCCTGTTGATATGTTAACCAAGCCGGTAACAAAGGAGAAGTTGAATCTTCATTCAACTTTTGTAGGTCTTCATGATTGAGTTTGAAGATGGAGGAACTAGAAGATGTTGCTGTACAGGTACTGGTGCAGTTGTTTATCTCCAAGTGGGAGATTATTGAGTTGTGGAGCTAAAAGCTTCACCAAATGAGTATATTACAGGTTACAAGAGTTACACAGTCACTGGCATCAGTCAGGAGCGACCGACGTTGGTCAAGAGTCGACTAAGAGATGCCGACGTCAGTTCTGTTCAGCTGACATCGGTCAGGTGCAGATAGGCAGGGACCGATGTCGGTCACCTGTGCATCCAGAATGTTATTTTCATGGATAGAACAGAATGTTTGCATGATAGGATTAAGTGATAGTCTTAAGTCCGCATCTCTATCTTTAGTAAGACTGTTTAGAGCCCTTGATTAGGAGGTGCATCTAATGGTTGTAAATGCATGCTCATGTTTCCTAATTATTATATAATAGGATAGATCTTCATAGCTTATTTGAACAATACAAGATTGTATATGTGTATCAATCCAGGTTGTTGGAATTGATTGTAATTGAGAGAGAGAACTCTTGAGGGAAAGAGATCTAGAAAGAGATCTGTACATTTGAGAGAGGTGTGGAAGAAAAGAAGTTTCTTCAATTGTAATTCCTTCTGGAAAGAGTTTAATACAAGTTTTCAGGGTGGTTTCTTGTATTTCTTATTCTTTGCTATTTTTGATTCTAGTTACTTATCATTCTGCTTTAATTCCGTGTTTAATTGCTTTCACATAGTAATCAACTTTGTTGGTTGATCCCCAATAATGAATAGGTTGATTATGAATATGTTCTCTAATAAAAAGTGCATTATAACCTGTATTATTATCCACAATCTCCTAATCTAAGAAGGAAATCAAAGGCTTGACTATAACTCTAGACTCATACACACCTATCATACCACTCAAAGGATGTGACTCAACTGAAGGTGCCTAGTATGTATGGTGAACACCTGATGTGCCCCCTTTATCTTGTTTATAGTACTATAGAAATGGATCTAAATATATTTTCAAAGCTTTATCTTGTGTTGACTTTGCCTATGGAGGCTCAATTAAAGTGCCCAGATCAAGTAGATTGTCATATATCAAGTATTGTATCTTATGTCACAAAATGATACATCTATTTTTTTGGTGGCCTAGTGCCTTGTGAAAATCATAGAATGCATGTTGATCATATCCCCATGGAAGAGACTTTACTGGATCCACTTCCTGAATAAGAGGGAGAGTGATGATGTTACATTCTAATAACTATTGTAAAACCCTAGCTAGATAAAATGGTATATTGGTAAATGCACAATGAGGAGGCGCTGATAAAACCACACGTTGAGGGGGTTCTAAAGCCACATTGACTATTGGTTGATTCTGATTCTTATTGTCATTGATTTTGACCTTATATGGGATTTGTTATTACTCTTATTAGTTGTGTCTGAGATACTTGAATACTTAAGTTTTCTCATTGAAATTAGCTTGACTTCTCTTCCCTTGAGAGTATGACATAATTCAATGAAGGAAGAGAATCTTTTAAACATAATAGATTCATGCAATGCTGGTAGAAGACTTTATTTGAAGATATCATGTATCTCTTGATTAGCCATGGGGCTAGTTAACTTAACCAGAATAGTCTTGTATCTAAGAACATAATCCATGAGGGGCTCATTTTATCTTTGTTTTTGCTATACAATATGTGCATAAAAAACCTTATCATCAATGTTGATATTGAAATGTGCTAGGAATATGTTTGCTAAAGGATTGAATGCCATAAGTGACTGATTTGGTAGACTATAAAACCATTGTAAAGCATAATCCAGTAAACTTCATGGAAATAACTTGGTAATTAGCCAGTCATTGGATACATAATCCAAACATGCTATGTGAAAATCTCTCAAATGTGTCTCTGAATCACCCTTACCATCATATAAAGTGAGCTTGGGTTGAACAAATCTTTGTGGTAAGGGTGTAGAAGAAATGTGGCATGCCAATGGTGTATGTAGTAAAGAAAAATAATTCAATGCCTATGTAGGTCTATAGATACCTTGCTCAAGATGTTTCACCTTGGATTGAAGATATCTTATCTTTTGCACAAGGGCTACCACATTAGGAGATAGGGATGTACTAGCTATAACTAGTGGCATAGGAGAAGGTTGGGATGCTATAGGGGGTATGGGACATAGTTGCCCCCATAGTGTCATTTGCAATTGGTTGATTTATGGTTTGACAAGATTGATCATTGGTCACCTTTTGTTTTTCTTCTTGTATAATTCTAAGCATGTCATCTTTCATATCCAGATGTTTAGTTAAGAGTTCTTGAAGTTCTCTTTTATCAATTTCATAAAAATTGGTATATTGGGCCATTGGTAAAGTAGGAGAACAATTTGAAATGTGTTTGAATTTTTTACAATAAGTTTTAATAGGCAATGTGCTAGAAAGGGAAAGTATTAAATATAAGAAACACAAAGTCCAAAAAATAGTGAATTGGAATTTGGGCAAAAAGGATACTAAGCTACCAAACATGTAAGGTGATACCTCAAAACTCAAGTAGGTGCTAGTATATGAAACTAGGGATTTTTCAAAAAATATTTTTTGCAAAATAGTATGAATTTTTAAATTTGAAATTTTATTTTTGATTTAAATATGCATCTAAAATTCAAAAATTTGAGGGAATAGTACTTGATTTATTGGGACCTAGTAGGTGCAACTAGGGTTTGATTTTTTTTTAAATTAGTATGATAATTTTAAGAAAATTCTATAAATTTGTAGATTTTAGCTTGAAAAATTTAAGAAAAAATTGAAAATATTTCTAAAATTAGCAATATATTTTTCCTAGTATTTTAAAAGTGTTTGTATGAAAAGAGGACCTAGTATGTGCAAACTAGGGTTTGAGTGAAAAAAACATCAATTAATTTGTAGTTTTGTATTTTTTAAATTTAGAAAAAAATCAAGAAATAATTACAAAAAATCAAGAATAATTATCCCTAGGGTTTCTAGTGTTTTTGTGCAAAATTTGAAGTAAGTCGAGTTCACCAAAAATTTTATTATTTTTGAAATATTGGAGTTATATTCCTAGTTAAATAAATGGGGTTGAGCAAGATAAATTAGTAAATAATATGTAGGAATTAAGTTACTAATTTGTATAAATATATTTGTATTTTGCCTTTACCAAATATAGTAAGAAGTGAGATAAAATCTAACTTAGCTTATTCTGAATGATCTAGACTGAGATAGGGTCTAAAAATTATTGTGCAAGGATGGAAGACTATTGCAAATAGGACCCAAAACTTTGTTTCTAGATTGGATAGAAGTGTTAAATTTAGGACACCCTAATACTTGACACTGTAGTCTAATTCTAGCATTGTTGTCATGGTGGTCTAGCTTTTCTAGGTTCTTCTTGATAGGCCTATGACATCCTATTAGTGAAATATCAAAGCTTGGGACTATGTGAAGCTCGTTGTGTGTCTATTTTTGATCTTCAAATCCCTTGGAAATATTTGTGCTTGAACATGAATGAAAATTTGGGAAAGGAAGAGAATGGGTTAGTGTGTAAAATATATGTTGGATGCACTTCACACCCTGTGTGTAGACATGTTGCCTACATACCAATACTCTGAAGAGGGATCAAACTAATGTAGTTCTTCCATTGAAGTACTTGGTGTAATTATGTATGATAGATGCAACTATATGTGAAATTGGATGTGCTTCAGATGGTTAGGGATTGGTGTAATAGTTTGAATAAGCTTGGAATTGTATTGAAAGGCTGTATGCAAAGAATAGGGAAGAGTGATTGAGTGTACTTACTTGTATTCTTGATTCTCTCTTGTAAATGAGTGTTAACCCTTCTAAATAGAATTTAAATGGCCTTTTATAGAGGATTAGATTATCATGGGTTAAATGAATTTGTATTAGGCTGACAAGGAAAAGGATAAATAACCAAAAGAATCTAACCATTGGGAGCAAAAATTCACTTGGACAATAACACCAAAATTAGGACACCCTAGGTTTTAGTGATCCTATCTAATTTGTGTGGTGTCTTAAGGGAATAATACTTGAGTGGATGGATCTAGGCCTAAAATAACTACCTGGGTATGAAAGAGCTAAGTCTGAAAGGTTATGGATGACTAGGAATTAGTGAAATAAATAGCCTAGAAGGGTTGTGTAAGCTAATAGGAGGACCTATGGATTAGGTGTCTTTATCCATATTAAAGTTTTATAGTTTCACATTTTACATGACTATAGTCTACATATATGTTTCATCAATTAGGTTGATGAGTTAGAATATATGACCCCTACTGACCATATTTTAACTTGTTTTGAGAGATTTGGCTATGAGAGAAACCTCATTTCCATGTCTCTTCCTAATATATTTAGATATAATCCTCAGTTTCTCTCTTAGAGGACTCGTAAATGCACATGTAGGAGCTAACGATTCATATCTAGTCCTCATGGTTCTCTTAAAACATGTGATGAAAGTTTGCTCATTTTACACACTTAGGGATGAATGGATTCCCTTAAGGGATGCCTCTGATCAACTACAACCTTCATTCATTGGGGTCAACCAAGATCAGATAATGGTCATTCTAGACTTAAAATTCCTATCCCAACATGTTCACATAGACGGTTCATTGATTGGTTTGATGATTTGAATATGTGGTCCCTATTGACTAATTTTTGGCTTATTCTGAGAGATTTAGCTGCAAGAGAAACCTCATTGTTACATCTCATCCTGATTTAGTTATAAATAATACTCCTAATCTCTCTTATAATACTCATTCATGTGTGTTTAGGATCTAATGATTCATCTCTAGTCCTCATGGTTCTCCTGTAATGCATGGTGGAAGTTCGCTCATTTTGAACACTTAGGGATAAGTAGATTGTCTTAAGGGCTATCTTTGATAAATTACAAACTTCACTCTTAATGGTCACTTAAGATCTAAAAATGGTTTTTCCATCCTTAATATTCTTATCTGAATGTGTTTGCATAGATGATTCATTGATTGGGTTGATGAGTCATAATATACGGGCTCCACTGACCAACTTCTAGCATATTCTAAAAGATTTAGCTATGATAAAAACATTATTTATATGTCTCATATATAGTGAGTTAGATAAAATTCTCATATTATTTATTATATGACTTGTTCATGCACATGTAGGATTTGGTGGTTCATCTCTAGTCCTCACAGTTCTCGTGTAATGCGTGATAGAAGTTCACTCATTTTACACACTCAATGACGAGCAGATTCTCTTAAGGGATGCCTCTGATCAACTAAAAATTTCACTCTTGGGGGATGAAAGAGATCAAAAAATGGTTTTTATAACCTTAAACACCTATCCCTATGTGTGTGCATATGTGGTTCATTGATTGAGTTAATGAGTCAAAATATACATCCCTTATTAAACAAATTTTGGCCCATTCTAAGAGATTTGGCCATGATAAAAACCTCATTATTGCATCTTTTCCATATCAAGTTAGATGAAATCCTCATGTTTCTTAAAATACTTATCCTCTCATGTGTGGGAGCTGATGGTTTATCTATATCCCTCATGGTTCTCTTACAATGCATGATGGAATTTCACTCATTTTGTACACTGAAGGATGAGTGAACTCTCTTAAGGGATGCCTCTGACCAGCTGTAACATTCACTCCTGAGGGATGACCAAGACTAGACAATGCTTGTTCTAGACTTAAAATGCCTATCTAGACAGTTCATCGATTAGGTTGACGAGTCAAAATATACAGCCCCCACTGACCAAATTTTGGCCTGTTATGAGAGATTTGGCCACAAGAAAAACCTCATTGACATGTCTCATCCATCTCATGTTAGATAAAATTATCCCTAAATTTATTATAGGACTCATCCATGCACATGTAGAAGCTAACAGTTTATCTCTAGTCCTCATAATTCTCCTACAACGTGCGGTGGAAGTTTGCTCATTTTGCCCACTCCGGGACAAGTGAATTCTCTTAAGGGATGCCTCTGACCAATGCAACCTTCACTCCAAAGGGTTGAATGAGATTATAAAATGGCCATTATAGCCTTAAAATGCCTATTCAGACATTTTAACTTAGATGGTTCATCGATTGGGTTGATGAGTCAGAATATATCGTCCCCACTGACCAACTTTTGGCCCATTCTGAGAGATTTGGCCATGAAATAAATATCATTACCATATCTCATCCATCTCAATTTAGATAAAATCCTTCTTATATTTATTAAAGCACTCATCTATACACATGTAGGAGCTGATGATTCATCTACAACCCTCACGGTTCTCTTGTTACATGCAGTAAAAGTTTGTTCATTTTGCACATTCAAGGACAAGTGAATTATCTTAAGGGATGCCTCTGACTAACTACAACCTTTACTCCTAGGGGCTAATCAAGAGTGAAAAATGGTTGTTCTATCCTTAAAATTCCTATCCAGATGTGTTTGCATAGATGGTTCATCGATTGGGCTGATGAGTCAAAATATACGGCCCTCGTTAACCAAATTTTGGCCCGTTTTGAGAGATTTGTCCTGAGAGAAACCTCATTGATGCATCTCTTTAGTCTTTAATTAGATAAAATCCTCCCATTATTTCTTATAGGATTCATCTTTGCATGTCTAGGAGGTGACAATTTATCTCTAGCCATCATGTTTTCCCTGCACTATGTGATATAATTTCACTCATTTTGCACACTCAGTGATGAGTGTATTATTTTAAGGGATGCCTCTAACTAACTACAACCTTTGTTTTATAGGGTCTATTGAGACCTAAAAATGGTTGTTCTAGCCTTAAAATGCCTATCTAGATGTGTCTATATAGATAGTTCATTAATTGGGCTGATGAGTCAAAATATACGACCCCTATTGACCAACTTTTGGCCCATTCTAAGAGATTTGACCATGAGAAAAACCTCATTACTTAGAATACTCATCTATGCATATGTAGGAGCTGACATATCATCTCCGTCCCTCATGGTTATGCTACAATGCATGACCAAAGTTAGAGGAGGATCTAATGGCTCGTCTAAAGCTTTGAACTCTTTGAAACATGAATGGTAAGATGTATAGGTATTAAAAACAACTTGAATCCATGATAGGCTATTTATTACCAAAAAAACACTAAAAACACACTTGTATATGTGCCACCATGTAAAAAATTTCTAACACTTATGTAATTAGAGAGATGGGAGAAATTGAGTTTCTTGGTGTGTGCAACTTCTCAGTCCCTCAAATCATAAATATGGAAAAAATGTTTTGAAGAGTGGCTTGAGCCATGAATTGAACCAATCTGATGTTGTAATGGTTATGGGGATACATTGAGTCATGGGGTCCCAACAAAGATGGTGTTAAAAAATCTACTATGTGCTTGTAAATAATACATCTTGCAAAGCTTCTCCTACATGATGAAAGTGAAAGGAGCAATTCATGTGATTTTTTTGTAAGATGTGTACTAAACATTATAAAGCTATAAAAATGTTTGATCAGACAAGCAAAATAAAGTTAACTTTTAAATGCAATATTATTTTTTGCAATTACTTCAACTGATTAGATATTGACAAAATTGTATCAAAAAAAATATTGATATTCATTTCCGATAAAATGATAAACATGTAAAATCAATCAAAGAAAGTTGTATTGTTCATTAAACTAGATTAAGATATGAATAAACCATTTGATTACTAGAGTTGGAGTTTCAATTATAAAATAGCAATGTGTAGTGACTTCTCCAAAGAATGGATTAGGGGGAGAAAAAACATGTATGTCACGCGTGTACATAATAGTGGAAAAAATACCAAGCAAATGTCTACACCATGGTAATTAAAGAAAAATATGAGATGGCTTAAAATTCCTTGAATCGTTGAAGCAACAACATATTTATAATTTGTAGACAACATGATATGTTGTGATTTTCAATAATCTTTTACCAAGGCCCTGCATAGGCTAGATCTCGTGTAACGAATAAAGAATAGTTACGATGATGACATATCATCTATGCCCAAAGATTTAAAATCCCGCATAAGGCACAACAATGCAGACAACATGATATGTTGTGCTTTTAAAAAATCTTTTACCAAGGCCTTACATAGGCTAGATCTCACATAACAAATAAAGAATACTTACGGTGATGACATATCATCTAATCTTAAAGACTTAAAATCCTACATGAGGCAAAAAAAGAGTACATTGAGAACCACGTTATGATAACAAAGCATAAAGACATACAAAAGTGCATCACTAGACCTCCTAAAAATTATGATCAAGTAAAATTTATAATTTTTACATGTCTATAGAGTTGATCCCAAGTCCACTTACATCACAATTACAATTTGATATGTAATTAAATGTGAAAGAAACAAGTAAATAATAAATATCACATGTAAATGTAAAATATACATAATGATGAAGCACCTAACTTAGAGAATAATGTAAATTTATTGAAATCCATATGAATTAATAATGATCATTAACCAATAATATGTGTAAACATTAAATGATCCAAATAGAAAATACGCATAGGTAAAGGAATCATATTATCAAATAGTATATATGTGATACATGCAAAGTCTATGTCATAATTTAACATAAATTATATAACATATATCAAGAAAAAATGTAGACCATAACATGTACATAGACAAAATGAACCATATAGGCATACAATATGGGCCATATCATCATACAAAATTGATTGTGCCTACAACTAGACCCCTATCACAACAACTAGCTCTCCTCTTTATTGCCTCCAAATAAATTGTGCTTTGTTGGCATAGACATAGAGTTAGAGGTGTTGGATGCCTCAATATGAGGAGATACTCTACTCTCAGCATGTGAATCATCCATTATTTCATCAAAAACTATTGAAAATTTTTGTGTTTGCACAACATATGAAAAATAAAAATTAATGCATTAAAATTGTATATTGATAATTTGAAATATTTTTCAAGAACAAAATTTTGTAAAATGATTCTACACTCATCGTATTCCATATAAATGGTTGTTTAAGGATACGAGACTTCATATACACCTATAAAAAGGAATATTATGGAGCATACATATATCACTATATCTAAATGTGCATACAATTATGTAAATATGACATAAAATATCATTGTTTAAAGCTTAAAATAGCTTTATTGTGTTCTCACCACTCTCTGTCCTTGAATCATGACCTATTGCAGAGATAGTGGAATCTATGATGTATCCCCAACTTTAGCAAAACCTTATTCTCATCCATGAGGGGTGCCCATAGCATCCCTCATCATCTGTAAAACCAATAAATGAATAATGTGTGAATCCAATGAACATGATAAAAATATATGACTATAATATATATCTTAAAACATAGTTTTTTGTTCAAAGGACAATAAACATGTACATGAATAAATATGTAATTAAAAAGTTTACAAACCTATGTATAGGGTACATGCGTGCCAATTATGACCTCTATAATAGAGTCAAGTCCTATTGAACTACCCAAAATATCACAAATCATCTACACAAATAACAAATAACAAGTTCAGTCAAATAAATTAGTCAATTAAGTAAACACATACTATAAAATAAACTTAATATTCTTTTATAAACATAAAAAAAACTATAATTAAAAATAAACCTATGTATCAAATATAGATGGTGAAGTTGATAACTCCTATACAACAGGTTGACATATCTTGAGAGGAGTTAGTGAAGCTAGTACATCTGGCATAGTGTTTGGCATGCTAATGTCATAAACTATTGAATCATCTATAGGTGGCATATGATTTTTCATGCTAGTTTTATGCACTACTAAAGAATTTATAGATGGTGTATGATCTAGCATGCTAGTCTCCATAAATATACTCTATGTATGTTGTATCCTAACAGGAGGTCCCGTACACTTCTCCCACATATTTTGCAATGATGCATAGAAAATGTAACATGAGTAGGAGGAGGGACACTAGCACCTATACCAACACCACCAAAACCACTACCACCACTACCACTACCACCAATACCACAACCACCAACACCACCACCACCACCACTAGCACCACCTTTGGGTTGAGTAGAATTTTTCAATGTACACATACCATGTTTAATCATAACTTATGTTAGACTCGTAATCACCTCAAGGGTGTCCATATGTATGTTATAATGCCAAATTTTAGGAACAGAGGCATGTATATTGTCCTTTTATTTCTCTGAGCTTGATTATGATGGTTTTGGTCTCGCCTAGCACTAGGTCTATCAAATGAAGACCCACCTCCCCTAACTTGGGAGGCCTTCATGTCAAAATATTTTGGAATTTCTTGTAACACAAATATTGACTTAAATTATAGCATGAATTTATATGAGTTTGAAATTAATAATAGTGATTTGTTAATATAAATCATGTAGTAATATTGAAGGGATAAATTGTAGGAGTATGTTAGTTATTAATAGTTAAGTTGTTTGACAACTAAAATATTTTAGACTAAATGATTATTCAACCATTGTTATATATTATAATGTTTCTGATTAATAAAATCATGTTATTAAGATTGAAAAAAATATTATGTAAGAGCCTTCGGCTCTAGCCTGATATGGGCTAACTTCATTAACTGGTATTAGATCAGGCACCCTGATGGGACCTCTTTGTACATTTCATTCACTTGTTTGATGCATCAAAACCATTCACATAATAGATTTACAAGTGTATACCACTTACAAAATCCATTGTAGTCCATTCACCAATGCTTGCACTCTATGAACCAGTTGTAGTGAAGACCACATGTAGCTTTGCTGGCTCCACCATCCACCTGCACTATCTCTCTTCAAAGCTTCCATTTTATCCATTCCTTCAACAATATTTTTCATCCACTCTATTCATTGTTTGCATTCTGATATATCCTAAAAAAGGGATATATGAATATGAAAAAAAATAAAAAATATATATACTTTGCAGGTTTCTGATGTGTTATAGGTTGCAAGATGTTTTTATTTTTACAACAAAGAAATAATTCAATATTTAGAGCATAAACACAAGATATACTTGGGCACAACTCCTTTGTAAAAACATTGCTTCTTTCATTGGGCCTCATATCTATTTTGGAAAAACCTAGATCAAATATTATATACTTTGTATTATTTATTTGTTGGTTGTATATCTTTTTAAGAGATTTTCAAAAGATTGTTTGGCATCAAATATTCTAGCTCGTTGTAGTACTAAACCTCAACCTTACATGAGCTCAACATTTCATCTATCCATGATGAAGCACAAATATCAACTAGATCCTGATCAACATAGCTATGGTGACCTATAACATCTTCACACTAGAGTCTCTTCTGCCTTGATCACAATCTTAATTGGCTTACGAATTCAAATTCATGCAAAATCTACTCTGTTATGGGTCCTTCCTAAAATCTCTTAGATCCAAAAACTGTGTTCAGGCATGGCCTTCCACATTGGCATTATTTTATACTTAGATACTCCATGGCTTCTCTACTAGCTTGACGACCATGTCTTCAACCTCGAATTCCTTCATCCATGTTCCTTGATGTCTTCATTCCTCTCTAGCCCACCGCCAATCTTCATTCCATCTTCCATGCATGTCGCCTCCCTCATCTCTAGTGAATGATAAAGTTTAGGTATATTTTTAGGGTCTCATTTTTTTTAGTTTTTAATTTTTTAGGTATTTTTAGCATGTTAGTTTTCATAAAAATTTAGTTGTTTCTAGTCTTTGTTGAAAATTTTTTTAGTAAAAATTCCATAGTATCAATTTTTATTTATTTATTAAGTATTGTTACGAGTTTTTAGGTCTTAATCTTATATTTTGTTTATTTAGGTTTATGCTACTAAGTTTATTTTTTTATTATAAGAGTCCTTTAATGTTTTTAAATGTCATTCTACAAGTAATAGATTTGAATGGGGTATATAGTTGATAGTCTTTATTTAAAAGACAAATGGGTTTTTTTTTAAGTCTAATACTAGTAGTCAAATCTATTGTTTGTATTTAGTATTGCTAGTTTGGTCATAATGGTTTTATTATTATATTATAGAGTTGAGGTTTAATATTTTAATTTGGAGTCAATCACATCAAAGTTTTTTTTTTGGTGTCAAACCTCAAAAATTAAGAAGAGTCAAGTCATGTTTTAGTATCATTATCATGAGTCTTCAAATAAGCCTTGAGAGACATTTTTTCAAATAAAGTTTGTATTAAATCCCTCTTTTAATGTAAAATTTTCATTTAATGTAATGGATATATTATAGATTGAAACTGACATCCGTAAGTTCACATTGAGATAAATTATAGCGTGAACTTATATTAGTGTGAAATTAATAATAGTGATTTGTTAATACAAATCACATAACAATATTGAGAGGAGAAATTTTAGGAGTATGTTAGTTGTTAATAGTTAAACTGTTTGAACAACTAAACTATTTTAGACTAAATGGTTACTTAAACATTGTTATATATTATAATATTTTTTATTAATAAAATTGTGTTGTTGAGACTGACAAAATTATTATGTAAGAGCCTTCGGCTCTAACCTAATATGGGCTAACTTCATTAACAAACTCATAATATAATTTTCTCAAAAAGTATAATTAAAATTTATTATTGTTGCATGGAGGCTCATCAAACACCATCCACCACCTATCTCAAAAGTTATTTTTCATCTCCTCATGAACACATCAATCAATACTAATGTGTTTGCAATTAGTTGGTGGAGGTTGGTTGGTTCCAGGCTTGATAAATAAAGTGCACACAACTTATTTTATTATTATTTTTATTAACATATTCATATAAAAAAAAATTAAGAATAAAATTATTTCATAGTCTCTCTTCAAAGCAACATTACATCAACTTGTGAAGTTACATTTCTCTCTTCATTAAAAATAGTCTCTAGTGTATTGACAAGTGAAATGTGTGCACTACCAGCTGAAGAGTGATGCAAACCATTGATGATTATTTATAATTGTTGAAATTTTAAATTGTATTACTCATACAATTGAACTTATTCTTGTACAAAATCAAACTATTCAAGGTTTTATCTAACATTTTATTTATACAATGGATCTATCAAATTTGTGTATCTAAATTTAAATAGAAATACAAGTGTTTTTAGGTAATGCAAGAGAATATAATGCAAACCTAAATTCAAAACCCTACTTGAATATAAATATAAATAGAAAAAAAATTAAAATCTTTAAACCAACATACTTGACCTATAGCAATTCGAATGTCGAATCTCGTTGGTGAGATGCAACTCTAAAGTGCGTATATGAATCTAAATTTGATAAATAATGAGAGGAGAAAGAGCAAAATGTAATGGCCATAAATTTTCTTGTATAAAAATAAAATTAAAATGATAGAGGACATACTCCCTTTATGATTTACAAAGGGCATACACCCTTTTCTTTTTAAAGGGTGTACACCCTTTGTAAATCATAAAGGGCATACACCCTTCATAAAGGGCATATGCCCTTGAGTCTCGGGCACAAGCCTAGGCCTTTAAAATTTAAAAAACAAATGTACATCTTTTATAAAAAAATTGAAAGTTGAGAGAATATCATACTTTTTATCCCCCAACTTTGTGCATTAACCTAGTTATGATTATGAAATTATGATTTATATATTATGATTATTAAATTATGTTGATAATTCACATCTAGCTGAGACATACATGGATTTATGAAGACTTTTCATGTGTTGGGAACCATGAGAAAGACCAATTATCAATATTTATTTATTGATTACTTATGAAATAATGATGCTTATGTTTATTTATGCAATGTCTCTTTATGAAATTTGATTGTCTATGAGATATATTAACTTAAATCATGTTGAATCATTACTTCTAAGCTTATGAAATGACAACTAATTATTATTGAATCAAATGAAATTATCTACGAAGATTTTGATATTCCATGAATGATTGGATATGGTTAATTGATTGAAATTAATTTGTATGAATAAATTTTGTAGCTTCAACTATTAGATTAGAGGAATTTGATGTGTGCATTGAGTGTGCAAAAATATGAAAAAGGTCAATTAAAAAAAAGAGACTATGACAAACATGGTTTTATCACAAAATATATTTACCCTTAAACCCTTCTTAGACTTGTGTTAAGTAGTTAATTATCTCAGTTATCATTCATCACCTTTTTTGACTTAGCGTATGTTTTAAAAGATTAACCTTTAAGCTTGGTTGGTGAAATTTGTTGTCTTTTGATCATTTGATCTTGTTGCCAACATCTATTTTGTCTAGGGGTTGACTGATAAATCTTCCTTTGATTTACTTTAAACTAGAATCAAGTGAGAAAAGAGGTAAGTGAATCTATGAAGCAACCAAAAAAGCTGACAAGAGCCACCATGCACCTTAATTAAACATGGAAAAGAATGTCCCTTAATGAGGCATGAGTTGGAAAGTGATGAGTGGTTAGCAAATTTGGTAATGTTTATTTGTAGTAGTCAAACTCCCTGAGTTTAGGAATTTTTGCAAAAAATTAGTAGAAAATAAGTTAAGAAAGCAGAGAAGAAGAATTAGGGATTAGAAAAAGAGCAGGTTAGGAAAGTTGAGCCTAGATGTCTGGAGGATAGTGCCTAGGTGGTATTAGAGTTGATAGGTAGGTTATCTATTATCTTATGCTTTTTTTTGTTTTCCTTAGAATGAAATGTTTTATGCCTTGCTGTTAGGGTGTGGAGCTAAAAGCTTCACCTTGTTGCAAATAGAAGGAGGAGGTTTTTTGTAGCTTGGCAGTCGCCGACGTCGGTAGGCCACAACCGATGTCAGTTAGGGGAAGCGCAAAAGGAAACCGGCATCGGTAGGAGATCGGTCGGCGTCGGTCACCTCCAATCAGACAGGGACAAACGTCGGTCACCTGTAGCGGTCAGAACTGCTGTTGATGAACAGTCAGTTAAGTGAACACAGAGTTTGCATGTTAGAGACCAGTTTGAGTCTTTGAGCCGCTTGTCTAATTTAGTGTATGCATGAGATCTATATAATAGACTCATGGGCTGTATTGTCAAGTGTTGAACTTGTAGAACCCAAGTGTGGAGCTTGGAGAGTTCTTCCCATGGTGGAATCAAGTAGGATTCCCCATGTATGTAAGATCAGGTTTGATATGCAGGGTGTTGCAGGATCATGGTGGAGATCTACATGTGATAAGTAAGATCAGGTTGGTCTGCAGGGATGTGTGTATGTGAGGGTCAGAAGAGGATCGGCGGGGGAGCAAGATCAAGGTGACAACAATACATCAGGAGTAGGATCATGGTTAGATCTACTTGGAGTACCGGTTCGTACTCAGTTGTACTAGAGGTACAATGAGGTGAACAACAGCTTGTGTAAGTTGTTAGTTGAGACCTATGAGAGAAGATTACTCAGGTGGGAAGATTACTTGGAGCCCTTGAGGTAGAAGGCCTTGTAGAGGTGGAAAAGAGTGTGATCTCTTTATTGTAATTTCCTTTGTAATGAGTTGAATACAATTATGTGTTGCCTCTCAGTTCCTGTGTTATTTCTCATTGATAGTTATTTTTTCTTCTGGTATTTCCGCATGTTTAAGTTGCTTATACATTGGTAATCATGTGTGCTCTTAAATCTGACAAGTTGTGTCAGAACTTTGGGAAACTTTGGTCCTATCAAATGGTATCAGAGCGAGGTTGGACGTTCTCAGAGAGAGCTTGACTAATAGGTGGTTCAGATCTATTAAGTGTGTGTTGATTACAGGTTACTCACAGGGGTTGTTGTTTGAGTGGGAGTATAGCAAGGCAGAAGAATGGAAAAATTCAGACACAGGTGTAGCACCACAGGGTGTGTGGTGGGTTGTCTTCGAGTGGGATCTTGAAGAGGAATACAAGCCAGGATGCAGATTAGACAGAGTACTGGTATGGGTACAGGTGTAGCTCTTTATCTCCAAGTGGGAGATTGTTAGGGTGTGGAGCTAAAAGCTTCACCTTGTTGCAAACAGAAGGAGGAGGTTTTTCGTAGCTTGGCAGTCACTAGCGTCAGCAGGCTACAACCGATGTCGGTCAGGGGAAGTGCAAAAGGAAATCGGCATTAACAGGAGATCGGCCGGCGTCAGTCACCTCTAGTCAGGCAGGGACCGACGTCGGTCACCTGTAGCGGTCAGAACTGTTGTTGACGAATAGTCAGTTAAGTGAACGCAGAGTTTGCATGTTAGAGACCAGTTCGAGTCTTTGAGCTGCTTGTCTAATTTAGTGTATGCATGAGATCTATATAATAGACTCATGGGCTGTATTGTCAAGTGTTGAACTTGTAGAACCCAAGTGTGGAGCTTGGAGAGTTCTTCCCATGGTGGAATCAAGTAGGATTCCCCATGTATGTAAGATCAGGTTTGATATGCAAGGTGTTGCAGGATCATGGTGGAGATCTACATGTGATAAGTAAGATCAGGTTGGTCTGCAGGGATGTGTGTATGCGAAGGTTAGAAGAGGATCGGCGGGGGAGCAAGATCAAGGTGACAGCAATACATCAGGAACAGGATCATGGTTAGATCTACTTGGAGTACCGGTTTGTACTCAGTTGTACTGGAGGTACAATGAGGTGAACAACAGCTTGTGTAAGTTGTTAGTTGAGACCTATGAGAGAAGATTACTCAGGTGGGAAGATTACTTGGAGCCCTTGAGGTAGAAGGCCTTGTAGAGGTGGAGAAGAGTGTGATCTCTTTATTGTAATTTCCTTTGTAATGAGTTGAATACAATTATGTGTTGCCTCTCACTTTCTATGTTATTTCTCATTGATAGTTATTTGTTCTTATGGTATTTCCACATGTTTAAGTTGCTTATACATTGGTAATCATGTGTGCTCTTAAATCTGACAAGTTGTGTCAAAACTTTGGGAAACTTTGGTCCTATCAAATGGTATCAGAGTGAGGTTGGATGTTCTCAGAGCGAGCTTGACTAACAGGTGGTTCAAATCTGTTAAGTGTGTGTTGATTACAGGTTACTCACAGGGGTTGCTGTTTGAGTGGGAGTATAGCAAGGCAGAAGAATGGAGAAATTCAGACACAGGTGTAGCACCACAAGGTGTGTGGTGGGTTGTCTTCGAGTGGGATCTTGAAGAGGAATACAAGCCAGGATGCAGATTAGACAGAGTACTGGTATGGGTACAGGTGTAGCTCTTTATCTCAAAGTGGGAGATTGTTAGGGTGTGGAGCTAAAAGCTTCACCTTGTTGCAAACAGAAAGAGGAGGTTTTTCACAGCTTGGCAGTCGTCGGCATCGGTAGGCCACAATCGACGTCGGTCAGGGGAAGTGCAGAAAGAAACCGGCATCGACAGGAGATCGGCTGGCGTCGGTCACCTCCAGTCAGGCAGGGACCGACGTCGGTCACCTGTAGCGGTCAGAACTGTTGTTGACAAATAGTCAGTTAAGTGAACGTGGAGTTTGCATGTTAGAGACCAATTCAAGTCTTTGAGCCACTTGTCTAATTTAGTGTATGCATGAGATCTATATAATAGACTCATGGGCTGTATTGTCAAGTGTTGAACTTGTAGAACCCAAGTGTGGAGCTTGGAGAGTTCTTCCCATAGTGGAATCAAGTAGGATTTCCCATGTATGTAAGATCAGGTTTGATATGCAGGGTGTTGCAGGATCATGGTGGAGATCTACATGCGATAAGTAAGATCAGGTTGGTCTGCAGGGATGTGTGTATGCGAGGGTCAGAAGAGGATCGGCGGGGGAGCAAGATCAAGGTGACAACAATACATCAGGAGCAGGATCATGGTTAGATCTACTTGGAGTACTGGTTCGTACTCAGTTGTACTGGAGGTACAATGAGGTGAACAACAGCTTGTGTAAGTTGTTAGTTGAGACCTATGAGAGAAGATTACTTAGGTGGGAAGATTACTTGGAGCCCTTGAGGTAGAAGGCCCTGTAGAGGTGGAGAAGAGTGTGATTTCTTTATTGTAATTTCCTTTGTAATGAGTTGAATACAATTATGTGTTGCCTCTCAGTTTCTGTGTTATTTCTCATTGATAATTATTTGTTCTTCTGGTATTTCCGCATGTTTAAGTTGGTTATACATTGGTAATCATGTGTGCTCTTAAATCTGACAAGTTGTGTCAGAACTTTGGGAAACTTTGGTCCTATCACTTGCTTGAATATTTTTTGCTTTCAAGTGAATAAGACCATTCAGTTTATTTTCCCTGCTCTATTAACTTATCCATAGTTGAGTATTGGCCACCATGTTGTGTTGGTCATTTAAGGACCTTGGATAGGTTGTTCCTCATTATTTGTATGAAGTTATTTTTTTATTATGTGTGTATTTTTATATTTTGTTGTGACACTGAGTGATGGTGGTCTATGAGCAACATCTTCATGTTGGTAGCATATCAAAGTCCTTCTGTGTTGGGAATGGTGGAAAGTTGGTTGATCCTCCCATTAATGTTCTAATAGTAACGTATCAAATTTATCCTATGCTAAGCATGGTGAAAGGTTGTTTGATCCTTACTTATATGTCGTAGTGATAGCAGTTGAATTCTTCCTATGATGGTCATGGTGGCAAGTTGTTCAAATCTCTACTGACCATTGATAGGAAGTAATAGAGTGAGACATCCTATTGTTACTCCAATATTTTGGTGGGCCTGTTATGTTATAAGAATTTGTTTGATGGTATTATATGATTGAATGATTTTCTTGACTCGATTGATCATTTGAATGCTTGTTTATCTTGTATTTGAGACTTGAAACCTCTCTAGGTAAATTCATGAATTTGGACTATAGATAGTGCATGGTATGTTCTTTGTGATAAGATACCCTTGCTTAGATACCCATACATGCTTTTACCAAGTGATATAAACATGTTTGGAGTTGGGAGTCTCAAGATCAAAGGTGTCTAGAGCAATCACTTAATGATGATAAAAGGTTGGGCGGTGATCCTTTCTTCTTATGACCAATATATGTTTGGGAGTGGATGAGGAATGTTGTTGCAAAATGTTTGGTCCTTATTCACTCAACCAAATCGAGAGATGAACCTCTCGCTTATGTACAATAAATGAATGAAATTTGATATTTTATATTACTTTAACAACTAGTTTGCTTGTAATAATAGAAAGAGTTTAGAATTATTCCAATATCGATAAAGACTAATGTTGTCTTTGTGTCAAACCATATTAATATTTAGACCCTTTAGAAGGAGTTGTTATGTAAAGAAAGCTCTTGGGCTTTATGGCTTTTCTAATAAAAGATAGTGAACTATTTTGATTAAATCTTTGTTACATGCATATGTCTCTCCTTTAACTCTATATGGTTTATTTATTAAATCAAGCTTATTTAAGGTGGATTTGAATGCAATAATTAAGCTATGGATTGTTATTTGGAATAATAATAGAAATAGTTAGTTGAATCTTTTGATGTTGTTTGGATCGAATGGATGTATTTTAAAAGGATCCCCCCAGCCTTAATAGTAGAGTATTGTTGCATATTTTATGCCTTCCCAACAACTAGATCATTTAATAAAATAGATGGAGTTTTATTAAGTTTAGATCTTCTTTATTAACCTTATCCAGGTTGCAACCTTAGTTTGGCCAGATGCTTCTACGTCTTAGCAGATTCAAGGTCGACCTTTTAGTCTCTGTAATTGATTGAAGTTTCATGTTGTTCTAATTCGACAAAAGAAAAGGGGCTAAGTCAAAAGTAAAATACTTAGTGTATTTTCAAAAGAGGTTGGCCTTCGCACTTTCAACAAAAGAGTTGTCAGAACTTTTGTGCGAAGTCCTGGAAAGAAAAGTTCTAAAGACTTTGGAAAAGATTGTTCTAATTTTTAGGTTTTCAGAGAAATTATTGTGGCTTTGTATGAAAGATCAAAGACAAAAGTTTGAAAGACTTTTAAAAATATCATTCTAATTTTTAGGTCTTCGGAGAAATTCTTGCGACTTTATCAAAACTTTTGCATGTAATATTGAAGATAAAACTTCTAAATACTTCCAAAAAGATTGTTTTAATTTTTAGGTTTTTGAAGAAATTGTCGCAACGTTATCGAAACTTTTATGCGAAAATTCAAAAATAAAAGTTCGAAGACTTCAAAAAAGATCGTTCTAATTTTTAGGTTTTCGAAGAAATTATTATGACTTTGTCAAAACTTTTGCCTAAAATCTCGAAGATAAAAGTTCTAAAGACTTCGAAAAATATCATTCTAATTTTTATATCTTTAAAGAAATTGTTGCGACTTTATCGAAACTTTTACGCGAAAATTTAAAGATAAAAATTCTGAAGGCTTCGAAAAAACCATTCTAATTTTTAAGTCTTCAGAAAAATTGTTGCGACTTTATTGGAACAAAAGTTGCGAACAAAATTTCCATAGGTATGTGTCTTCAAATATCTTAGAAATAAAATTTAAGAAAGCAATTTTCGTGAAAGACTAAGGCTTGAGTCTTGGAGCGAATGATGTCAGAGCTTTTATGCGAAGGCTCAAAGACAAAAGTTTCGAAGACTTTGAAAAATATTGTTCTAATTTTTATAGGTCTTAAGAAGTTTTGTTGTGACTTTGTCAGAACAAAAGTCATAAATAAAAGTTCTGAAGGTTTGTGTCTTGGAGCCCGTTTTCTGAGTTTTCTTTAAGCAACATGAAACCTAAAGGCATCAACAGTAACCGAAAACAAATTTGATAATCATCTCAACATCATAAACGCAATCATCGTTTTGACACAAGCTCGTGAAAGAATTCTGAATACTGACCAAACAAACTAAAACTGTAAACTTATTATTTGTGATGTACTTTGATTAAGTCTTATGGTAATAAGAGGATTCACTCTGATATGTTTTGTGATTGGAATGGACTCAAACTTCGACTCATTTTATTTTATTTTGTGTGATTTATTCGTTTATATTGTATCCATTGTTTTTGAAGAAAAAAATGGACATGACCATAAATCTAACCAAATTGTTTTGTATATTTAAATGCTAATCTTGACCTGCATGTTGTTTACGAGGAGAATTTTTGACACTATTTCTCATTGTTTTTTCGCTTTATAACTAACTTTCATTTCAAGGGTAAATTATAAGTAGTACCTTCCACTACTGCGTTGCCGTTTCATTCATGGGTTTCCCTCATACGTGCTTTGTTTTTCTTACGCAATTTGGCATATTCAACAATAAATAAAATCTCTTTTTTTTATTAAACTTTGCAGTAGGGCGTTCTCCTTTATTGAAAACTCAAACTTATGACAACACTTCTTCATTATTTCTAATTGGCATCTTAATAACTATATTTTTTCATTTATTCCTTCTTTGTCTTTATAATTTTGCCTTTCAATGCCCAACTCCAACTTCCATGCCAAATGGTATTTTATCTTTTTTTTAAATTGTATTATGTGATTTTTGAAATTTTGGAGGTGGTTGATGAAGAGTAGGGCTCGAACTTGAAACAACTAGACATTTTATTTTTATTATTTATATATATATATATATAAACATTTTGAATTTTTGATTTGAAATTATTTCGATTATTTTATTAATGTATAAATATATTTTTTCTCCTTCCTTTCTCACTTTAAAAAAAAATAACTTTGTGCCTTCTTTATTTTGACATATGACACAGCTCATACTGAATTTCTTTATTTATTTATTTTTTTTTTTGAATTTATACCTTTCAATTCTAAATTAATTTCTTTTTTTCTTAAAAAACATTTCTTTCCAAACAAACATTGATAATGCATAAATATTTTTTTTCTTCAAAGCTCAATTGCCGTGCATTGTTTTTATAATTTGTCAAGATAATGCTTTTATAATTTGTTAAATACCATTTTAACGAGGCATCGTTCCTTATAAAGGAATCAATTTTTTGTTTCAATTTTTTTCTTCTTTAAAATAAATTTTAAACTGGCTTTATTTCTAATTTCTAATTTTTTACTTCAAAACTGTTTTTTTATAAAAAATAAAGACTCTAAATTTTTATTGATGCACCCAATGTAAAAAATAGTGTCTTTTAATCTTAATAACGTTTTTTTGGTTAATAGTAAATATAATTTTAATAAATTTTGAATTCTTTTACATTATTTTTTTCAAGATCTCAGTTTGCATATTATTCATTTTATAGATTATTCAGGGGGAGGTCTTAGCAAATAAAAAAACAATATTCTTATTTTTTTTATTATAATTAATGTAAATTGTGCAGGTCTTGGTTCTAATATTTTTCAAGATAATTTGAAGTCATATTGTTCTCTTTACCAAAGGTCTTTGCACAATAATTCTTTTTAATATCATACAACTTATTTTGATTATAATGTTTGTTATGCTCATTCTTTGATTTAAAATAATAAAACTTGTGAGCATTGTAATAAACACGAAAATCATATCTATAAATATTAAAAATTACATCCATACAAATTTTGTGATAAATAAATTTATGACACTGCATTGTTGGTAAAACACTAAAAATTTAATTTTAAAGTTAAAATAATTTGGATCCCAAAACTTATAATATCTTCTAGAGATCTTGATGTGTCTTGTTGTGACAATTTTACACTTGCTTCATATAAAATATGTTTTGCAAGAGACACATCTTTCTTATGTCCCTTTTGAAAAACTCAAAAAAATTATGTATTTTTTATTTTTATGCTGAAAAGAAAATATGCTTCTTTGACTAGAGTTCGTTATCTTTTTTACTAACTTCTTTTTCGTGTAGAATTTTGCACTCTGTGATGAAAGTTATCTTTTTCTCCATTTACATTTATTAAATCTAATTTTATTAGATTATATGTGTAGATCATATTTTTTTGACATTATTTACTTAATATGAATATTGGTGTTAGTTTGTATGTTTTGTGGGTATAATGGATCACTTATTACTTTCTTCTTCTTTGTTGGTCTTGTTTTTTATGGATTTTTTTAAATTTTTTTAAGAGGCTTCTTAGAGATTGTTGATGTTTAGACTCTTACAAATTTTTTAGCAACACTTTCTCTTATTCTTTCTTCTCTCAAAATTATTGTATTTCCTCTTAAGAGAAATTTCCATTAAGGGGGGTATTATATAATGTCAACTCTCTTGTTTGTAATTTTTTTTTCACTTTTGTAATTCCAAATTAATATCAAGGGGAAGTGTAGGAGATTAAATTTATTTGGGTTTAATTTAGATTAATTTAGGTTAATCGTAAGTCGATCTTTTAGGTGTGTATTTCTTATTATAAAAAAATCACTTTACTTCAGATTTATGAAGTGTCATATATATTTTATCCTCTTGAATAGAATATTGAATTTCATTTGCTTATAACTTCCAGACCACACTTACCACACACATCTCCCTCACCAATAAGGGGATTAAGGACATTTGACACATAAAATAAAGTTGTGTAAGTAATTATTTTTGCCTTCTAGTTTAATTTATTGAGATTCCATCTCTCATTCTTCTAAAAAATACTTATGTTCATCTTGAAATGCTTGTTTTTGTAGTGAAATTATTCGTCTATCACTTTCTCTTGTTTTACATTAAATAATGTATTTGAAAAAATTTACTTTGCAAGTCTTCTAATAGATGTATGGTTTTTTTATGTTTGACAGTTTCTCCACTTAAAAATTCTTGTCTCTCATTTTTTAACATAGTTCTTGTGAAATAATATTACTTAATTGTATGCATTCATTTTTTACTTTTTCAATATTAATTTATTAATATTGACATAAATCTTAATGTAGTTTGTTATCATGGAAACTCTGAAAAAAAAAATGATAAAAATCATGACAATATCCATGAATACTATTATGATGATGTGGAGGAGGATAATTTAGACTATAATTTTGAACAACAAAATTTAATTATTTTTATAATAAGTATGATTTGATAATAAGAAAAAATTATTTGATATTGATGTTTGATAAGTGTTGGTTAATTCATAAGACTTACATCATGTGGTTATGATAATATTTGTACTAATTGTTTTTTAAATGTCATTAGATTGTTGCATATTCTTTTTTACTATAATTTATTGACTATAGGTAATGTTTTTAAATGTCTTAAGTGCATTCTTTAATGAATATTAAATTAAAAAAAATTATTTATAAGTTATTGAAATTATCATAATTGTCATCATTGCTATTATCATCATCTGTAAATGATAACATAATAAATTATTATCTTTATTATATAATTAATCAGCTAAAATATGATTTATTATTATTCAAAAATTATTTTTTTAAATCAAAGTATGAAACAAATGTTATTCTATGTTATTTTCAATTTTTAAATGTTGACACAAATGATGTTAAATTGTAAATTTGTGATATTGAATAAAAATTCTTTAATGCAAATTTGTTGACATAAAAATTGATGCACAAATTTTAAAAATACATAGAATATATTCTAAAATAAATATTACTATAAGTAAATTGGTGCAAATCTATCTTAAGAATGTTATTGTCACTTATTCAAGTCATGGCTAAAAATTGAAAAACCATTATCATCAAATTAGTACAAAATATTTATTACTATATGTAAAGAATTATACATGAATTTATCTAATTATCCAAATTTTATCATACCCACAGTCAATATAAATTACTAAAATTAAATAAAAAAATATAATAATAAATTAGATTACAAATTTTTAAAAGTATTGTGTCAAAATTTTAACTCCAAAAACTTATAATCTAATCATTTTAAAACTTGAAAGCATCAAATCTCTTGTAATAATATATTATTAAGAGTTGTCATAATATAAAAGATAAATACCAACTTAATTTTAGTTAATTAAAAGTAAATTAAATAATACTAGCTTAAATGGCTCGGTGCAAATTTTACCGTTGTGGAGCTCCTATAACTAATTGCTTAGCAAATTGAAGTATTTTTTATAATATAGTCTTACAAGAACAATAATGACTTAAGGGTTACATAAATATTTTATGTTGCTATGAAAATATTTCTTTTATATAAAAATGAGAATATCTAAATTAATTAAAAGCTAAACAATTATAGTCACATTTGGGTTGTTGGCTTTGATTTTTGTCCAATCTCCCCCACCTTTATTTATCATCTCTTAGTTCACATGTCCTTGTCTCCTAGTAATTGATTTTTTAAAGTATTTTCAATGCCTCCAATTGCTCTTCAACCCTATTTATTTTCAGACACATTTGTAAATTGAAGTTTTCATTAAAGAGGAGTATTATATAATGTCAACTCCTTTTCTTGTCTATAAAAGGTATTTTCTACTTTTGTAACACCAAATTAAGATTAAGGAACCTTATTTGGGTTCACTTTAGATTAGTTTAAGTTGATTATAAGTATATATTTTAAGTGTACATTTATTATTATAAGAAATTTACTTTATCTATGATTTATGAGGTGTCACACACATTTTAGCCTTTTTTAAAGAATCTTGGAGTTATATTCACACCACCCTTATGCTTATCACATACGTCTCCCTCACCTATTATAAGGGGATTATGGACATTTGGCACATGAAATAAGGTTATCCAAGTGAGAAGACAAAGGAGAGGTAAAAATAAGGTGAAGAATTGGGAACATATGATTTACAATTTGATGGGTGAATTTATGCACCAAAGAATGCAAGTAGAGTGGAATAAGAAGCTTCATGTCTTGAGGCTTGAGAGAGAAGAGAATAAGAAGATTGCCATGAGAGAAAATATGAGAGAAGAGTTGTCATGTGAATAGCTAAAATCTATTCTAATTAGTAGCAAGGAGGAGGAAGTCAATGAGAATAATAAGGTTTAGAGATAACAAGGAGGAGAGGCTTGTGTGCGTGAAGCCTAGTTTTGATTTTTTGAACAACAGTGTGGAAATGAGCTATGAGCAGCCCATAGTTAAATACATCCTTGTAAAGGATGATGGATAGATGATATAAGAAAACTTCAGCCACATAGAGTTGTAAGTTTTTTTTTGAATAAGCAATGGTTGAAGAGGATGTGCAAGCAAGTGCCCATGAGGAGAGGTGGAGTGAAGAAACTGTCCAAGTGATGAATATGGTGGTAGTGGATGAAGAGTTGGTTGGTGTTGATGTTCCATCCATAGAGGAGTGTCTTCAAGCTATTATGGAGATAAGAGAGTGTGATGGAGCATGGTAACATGTTTGCAATCAAGAGTATGTGGAGATAGAGGTTTATTTACAGCCAATTGAGGAAGCAGAACAACTAAAAGTTGTTGGAGAAGGCTTTGAGGATCAAAAGATTGTTTTGAAGAAAGATTATAGTGAGATGACGGATGAGAAGATACAACTAAGTTTGAGAGATCAACAATAGTATGTGTTGAATAAACTAATTTTATAGGTGTGGAGAGTAAGTTTATTGAGTTCACTAAAGGTATAGATGAGTGGTTGATTTATATGACAACCATAGCATATGAGGAGGATGTTGCATCCATGAGTGTGGAGCTAAAAATGATGGTGTGTGATGATGTGAGTAATCCAAAAGATGGTTGGAAAAGTTATGAACAAAGCCAAGTGAGTTTTAGTTGGAGGTGGTCAATTTGTGGTGGGTTTGAGCCCACATGGGAGGATGAGATGCAAGATGGAGAATATTGGTGGAGGAGGATGGTTTATGATGGGAAGTGTGATTCCAAAAGGAGAGAGAGGGAGTAGAGATGTGAAGAGGAGATAAGGAGGAGAGACAACATGTAGGATTTTGAAGTGGAGGAGGAATAAGAGCAAACTATTGTGCTTCTTGGTGTGTTGGAATGGGATGCCATGGTCATTACTCTTCATGACCAAAATAGTGGTTTTACCACTTACCCCATCCATGTGAGCGGGATATCATATTATAAAAATTTAGGTGTCTGATACAAGAGCATCCAAGGGTTCATGCAATTTTACATCAATTAAAAAATAGTGTCATGTTCATATGTTTGTGTTATGTGGGCCTACAATGTTTGGAGAACAATCAAAATAACTCATAACGGCTAAGTTGTTTTCAACCAAAAAAGAATGATGTGGTGAAGAAAACACTATTTATGCTGATATTATTTACTAATGAGGTGGTAAGACACTATTAATTAATGAGGTATCACAACCACTATTCATGCTGACTCATTAACACTATTCTACTGATTATGTGGCATGGGGCACCATATTCCTCTAAGGTACATGTGGGGAATTGGTTTTGACTACCATTATGGAAGTGGGGTGAAATTCCATGTGATAACCTTGAAAATGGGTTTGGTCTTGGTCAAAAAGAAAATCCACTAACTTTTTGGATAGACATTCAAGTGGGGGACAAATATTATTATTCCGATTGACCACCTATGTGAAGTGGGACACAACTAGAGATGCACATGTTGGTGGGGTGTAGTCAAAGGGTGGATCACATGGAAGACTTCATCATTTGCACATGGTGGAGACAAAGCACATGGAAGACTTCATCATTTGCACATGGTGGAGACAAATTTTACTATTGATGTATAATTTCTCCATGAGAAAGATGGCATATTTTTCCTTGGTTTTTCTTATTATCCTTTAATGTAAAATATAAAATGATTAATCTCCTTTGCTTTGTTAGGCTAAGGTGGGAATAAGGCTAGAGAGTTAGGAGTTTATCTTTTTTTTAAACTTTATAGAGCCTCCTTGGTATGTTTGTATGCCAAGTTATGTAATGTGAGGAAAAAATTAATAAGAATATGTGTGATTTATTGAAAAGGTTTCTTGGATAGAGAGTTAGGAGTTTATCTTTTTTTTAAACTTTATAGAGCCTCCTTGGTATGTTTGTATGCCAAGTTATGTAATGTGAGGAAAAGTTTAATAAGAATATGTGTGATTTATTGAAAAGGTTTTAATGGTTTGTTGAAGCTTGAGAGTTTTAAAACACACCATTCTATTGTTTCATTTTATGCATTCATTGTTTACTTTTAAAATGTTAATCTATTAATCTTGGCATAAATCTTAACATGGTTTGTTATCATAAAAACTTTAAAAAAGAGCACGATGAAAATCATGACAATTTCCATGAATATTATCTTGATGATGTCGAGTAGGATATTTTATACTATAATTTTGAACAATGAAGTTTAATTTTTTTTATATTAAATATGATTTGATAATAAGAAAAAATTATTTGATATTTATGTTTAATAAATGTTGGTTACTTTGTAGGACTTATATCATGATGGCTATAACAATATTTTTATTAATCATTTTTTAAATGTCATTACACTCTTACGTATTTTTTATTAGTAGAATTTAATGATTGTAAGTATTGTTTATAAATATTTTAAGTGCATTCCTTAATGAATATTATAATACATTGATAAGTTATTAAAATTATCATGATTATCATCATTACCATTGTCATCATCTGTAAATGACAACACAAGCAACAACGATTTTTATTATATAATTAATCAACTAAAATATAATTTATTATTATTTAAAATATATATTTTTTAGCAAAGTGCAACAACAAACATTATTGCATGTTATTTTCAATTTTTAAATTTTAAAACAAATGATATCAAATTAAATATTTGTAATATTAAAATAAAATGTCTTGACATAAATTCGTTGATGCAAAATTTGATGTACAACTTTTAAAAATACACAAAAAAATAATCTGAAGTAAATATTCCTATAAATAAATTGATGCAAAGCAATCATAAAAAATACTATTATCACTTACCCGAATCACGACCAAAAATTTAAAAACTATTAATATTAATTAATACAAAACACTTATTATTATACATAAAAAACTATAAATGAAATTGTTTAATTATCCAATTTTTATCATACCCACAATCAATATAAATTATTAAAATAATAAATATATATAATAATAAATTAGATTATAAATTTTTGATTTTTAACTTTAAAAATTTATAATTTAATTATTATGAACTCTATAAACATTAAATATTTTATAATAATATATTATTAAGAATCCTGGATATATACCAATTTGATTTCCTTTGAATAAAAATAAATTAAATAATGATATATTACAAATGTTAGTTTGAACGGACCAATAATGACTCTAGGCTTGACTTGGCCGTAATGAAAATATTTCTTTTACAAGGAAACTTGAATATTTAAATTGTCTAAATTAATTAATTAAAAGCTAAATAATTACAGTCACCTGTCGGTTGTTGGTTTTGATTTTTGTCCAATATTCCCCACCTTCCTTTAGCTTCTCCCTTACTTCATCTGTCCCCGTCTCCCAGTACTTGAACTCCTTCAGTCTTTTCAACCGCTCCAATCCCTCTCCAATTCTGTTAACTCTCTGGCACATCCGTAGACTGAACTCCTCAAGACATGCCATCGCTCCATCCTCCGATTTCGGGAACTCCTCCAAAACCAGGAACCATTGAATGGTCAGGAAGCGCAGCTGTGGAAACCCTCCCGACTTTCCAAACTCATTTGGCAATTCTTTGCAGCTTTCATTCCCGCACAGGCTCAAACTCACTAGATTGGGCATTGCTTGTAATTCCGGATAAATATTGCAATGACAACTGAATAAGATGAGTTCCCTGAGATTTGCCATACAACATATCCAACTTGGCACTGCAAACTTCTCAAGTTCAAGTCTTGCAAGATCTTTCATTCCTGTCATTTTGTCCGGCAACTTCGGAAGATCCTCGCTAGTGCTATTCTTGATTGACAGACGACGCATCTTCACCAACTGCGCAAGGATCCCTTCATCTATACTTTTCAATTCCATATCATGTTTAACATTTAACCATAGTTCCTGGAGCTGAGTCATTTTCGCAACATTCTCTAACCTTAAAAACTCATTCTCTTCAACCGACAGCTCCAAAGGTGCCGATCGCAGTGTTCGCAAAGAGACCAGATTTGATATTCCCTTTGGTATATCACGATCGAAACGCCCTTCCAAATGCTGAAGACATTTAAGCTCACTAATCCATGCAGGTAACCACCATATTGTCTCTTGTAGATTAAGAAAGCAGAGACTCCTAAGATGCCTCACACACTTTGGTACCCGATATTTAATCTCTGTTCTGCTCAAATTTAACACCTTAAGAAGTTTCATCTTTCCAGCACATTCAGGCAATGTAGAGATCCGCGTCCCGCTCAAATCAAGAGCACGCAGCACTGTCATACCGGTAAAAAAGTTTGACGGTAAAAAATTTTGACGGAATGTATGTAATGGAATAATTCTCACACAATGAGAGTGTGCGGAGAAGTCTGGGAGAAACAGGACGGTTGTGTGAGATGGCATCGTCATCTATATCTTTCTTGGACAATAAAATTCGACACCGGCCACCACTTCTATCCATGGACGGAAACTTGGTGAAGGCCTCCTCAACAGCAAAAGCACATTTATTTTCTTTTGATATATTTATTTCCAAATCTAGCAACAGATCATGCACTTTACAATATTTCTCTAGTTTCCAACCTCCATATTCTTCGGACACTCCAACCAGGCACAGATTGGCAAGTTGATATAAACAATCCCATGCCACATCCCACTGTTGCTCTCCTGCAGGGATGAATCCTTCTCCTATCCAAAGGTATAAGAGATACTCACAATCTATTACCTTATCCTCAGGAAAGAAAGATAGATAAGCAAAACACTGTTTAAGACTTGCAGGCAAGGAGTCATAACTCAATTTCAGTCTATCCATAACAGGGTCATTGCCAATACCTAACTGTTTCAGCTGACGGAGCTTCGAATCCCATTTGCTGCCGAGTGTACAGGTTGCGAGAGACGCAGCTATAGTTTTGATAGAGAGTGGCAAATTACCACATTGCTCTACAATCTCACGAGCCACCTGCTCAAGATGCTGTGGTGGCCTGTTCCCTCACAGTCTGAAAAACCATAAAAACAAAACAGCTTCCAACTGTCTTCATCTGACAAATATTTCATCTCATAAATTACAGCATTATTATTTATACCAACATCCCTATTTCTTGTGGAAACAACTACTTTACAATCACTATGAGCTGGTACACCAAGTTTTTGAATCAGACTATCCTCTCTAGAATCCATCCACACATCATCCAGCACGATAAGACATTTTTTTCCATGCAGACGGTTATGAATCCATTCAGCTGCTGTCCCCTCAGATACCTTACCATCCACAATTTCACGTTGCTCTCTTTTCAAGTTTTCGTCATGACTTGGTAAATCTATGCGGGAGGCTATGTCACTTTGCAAATTCTTAACAGAATAGTTCTGAGAAATAGAAAGCCAAATAGAATATTCAAACCTGGATTTTGTGGTGTCGTCGACATGTTGCAGAAGATATGTCTTGCCCAGGCCACCCATTCCAACGACGGCTATAACTTGAACTTGTGGGTTCTCTAACAAACCCACCATGTGTTGGACCTTGGACTCTATTCCCACTGGGTGTGAATCTCTGGGCAGGAGACTTGATTTCTTCACTTGTCCCAATTTACTCGTTGAAGCTGCTTCAAATCCAGACACCACAGCATTAGGTATGCTAATCAGCTGCTCTCCGTCACCAACAATGGAGCTCATTCTGGCTCTGATTTTTTTAATTCTTCGCCCCATTTTGTGGCGAAGTATCAATTGATTACAACTCAAAGCGCAAGACTGAGTAATGCTACCATGCATAGACTCCACAGCACGTTCTTCCAGTATGTCCTCTGCCTGCCAGGCAATGTCCCGAACGCTCTGCAGCCAATTTTTCACAGACTCCTTTTTTCTAGTGCGCTCTTCAACATTTTCATTCAAAAAACAATTTATTTGTACAATTCTATTATTCAACCTTTGGAAATTTTCTTTGAAGTTCAACAATAAGGTTACCTCATTAACCACTTGTTGAACGGCCATCTCGCAGACTTTTCCAACAACAGCTTCTGCAAGTACAGATTCCATCTTTATGTTTTGAATTACTCGACAACTGTAGGTAGTTCCTATTTGAGTGCACACAGAACTCACAGAAAATAGAGTAGCTGAATGCAACTAGAACTTCAAAACCTTGGCTGCAATGTGAGTGTAAAACTGCTCAGAACACTAGTATATATAACAAGAACTTCTTTACCTGAAAACCATCTTGCTATCCTTTACATGTAAATCTAGAAAAGAATAAGAATATTGTCGACTCCATGGGAAAGAAGAATATAAAGAGAATACAATGGGGACCGGTAAACGGGGTTCCTTATCGAGACACAAACTGGACCTCACCAAACAGTTCATTAATTAATATTGGTTGTTTTTTTAATAATTAATTATAATTTTTTAATATTTAATATTTTTAAAGGTATCAATTTATGTAATTGATAGAGAATATGGTGGAATCCAATTTATATGTGCTGGTTAAGTTCACCTGCCCCCTTAAACCATGGATACATTTGTATGAACAATTATTGCTTGTAAAATATAATTTAAAAATAAAGGCAACATTTATTGCTTGTAAAATATAATTTAAAAATAAAGGCAACATTGATTAAGTTGATTTTGGGAAAATAATATTTATAATTATCATTACACAACAAATACATATAATGTTGATGTATATTTAAGAAATAAGTATATAATTATTATTTTATTTTTATATATTATAGATATTTATGTGATCATATTAAGTATATAAGGGAAATTTATATTAGTGGTGCTTTAATTTCGTATGTACGTGGTGTCAGGAACCTAGAACAATAAACATGTTCTTATACCACGTGTCAGGATCTTGCTCTACCAATAGAGCACATATGATTACTTTTTGTATTAGCAACTAAACACGGAATTTAATCAGAATCAATAAGTAACTAGAAATATGAAACAACACAGGAATTGAGAGACAATACACAATTGTATTAATAATCACACAGAAGAATATACAATAAGGAAGATGCCACTTCTTCCTCCACCTTAAAGGTTCGCCACACCTCAAGACCTTTTTCTCTCTCTCTCTTGGTCCCAACAATCAACTCCAATACAGAATTGATGTTCACCTCTCCAACTAGTCAGTAACACGCTGCCAGTACGTCAAGTACACAACCGTACTCCAAGTAGATCTCCTACTCTCTGCTGCTACCTGCAAATCACTAGACCTTACTCACCATGTAGATGTCTCTCTACACCCCTAAAGAACCCTTGTCCTTGCCTCACCAAGTCCTTATGATTCTTCAACCAGTACCCCGGTGGATCTTCTCCAAGAACTTGCACAACCTGCAACTCTCTCTAATCATACACTCTCAGTACCCCTATTGGTAACTAGGAGGAACACACCATGGCTCTCTTCTCTCAGAAGGAGCTTATTTCTGCTCTCTTACTCTCTAGCACAAGTTTACAATACAGCGCATGAGTCCATATATAGATCTCATGCTTACAATAATTAGACTACAATAATTAGACACGCAACTCAAGACTAAGACTAGCCTTCAACATGCAAACTAACAGTCTCAAAATAGACTCTCCAAAATTCAACATGCAAACTGCATGTTCACGCACAGGCTACCGACGTCGGCTCCTCCATGACCGATGTCGGCCGACTGGTAATCGACGCCGGTTGGTTCTTCGTTGCTATCTGACCGACGTCGATTTCCCTGCAACTGATTCTGCAACTCTCCGCAACCTTCGCAAGCTCCGTGACTTCTCCTGTTTGCATCCTAGTGAAGCTTTTAGCTCCACAACCTAACACATGGTACTTAAATAGTGTCATGTCAACACTTAAAAATTATACAGATAGTTAGTTTAGAGCGTTGACTATTTTATTTTAGAATTTTAGAATGTTGTGTCAGAATAGTGTCAGTGCAGTAATTACCATGCAATATATCATTATAGAGTTTTTAAAATGGTAAACTGATAGGTAATAATTAAAATCTCAAAATGGTATTAGTGGGAGCCAAATGTGGGGCATTTAAACTTTAGTTCATTGCCCTTAGTCCACATTATGAATGCACCTCGTTCGAGGTAAAAAACAAATAATGCCTCACCACTCTGTATTTAACATCTTGTTTTGGATATTGAACGAACCCATACCTATGTTGAATCAAACCTAACTAGTTTGAAATGTTGCCCATCTTTTTGGTCTTGATTTGTGAAGTACATCATTCATAGAAAGAGCTAAGACAATGACTCATAAAATAAAATTGTTGGCATTAGATCAGGGTTGCTATGAATTATAAGTTGACGACCCTGGCAAATGATGCATGACTAGAATGTTGCAGATCTTATGAAACCCAAGCATAGGTCCGCCCGATGTGGTGATGTATCATAATGTGTGGTGTCCTAACTCTTCATGCACCCTTGCCAATGAGTTCCCATTCAAATTATGGTTCCTCTTCGGACCCATGTACATTGCTTCCTCATTTGAAATATCCCTATATATGCTCTCTTCATTGTGGATAATAAAATCAACCTGGTCAGGTGGTGTCTAGGGGTCAATACCATCGAAGTTAGTGGACGTTGGGTTGGAGTCGTCTATGGCTAAAAGGTTGGTTTGATAGATCAATAAGGTGGTATGCGAGTAGATCCAAATGTCAATGTACTTCGGATGAAATGTGTGGTTGCACTTGGGAAGTAACTGCACCATCTCCTTGTCATTGAAATCATTGAGGCAAACCATGTACCCCAATCCCTTGTGTGGAGCTTTTAGCCTCTTCACTAAACTATAGCTGAAAAAGGGGAGGCTCTCAATAAACACCCACTTCAGCCCTTGGGTTGCCATTCCTTGCTAACAAGAAGCACTACTAACCTTTTTATTCATCAAGCGGTGCCACATCAAGATAAATAAAATGTGTGTTTGCAGTTCTTTGTGAATTGAGGTTCAGTTTATGTCAGTGCAGATTGACTACATTTATTTTGAATGTTATCTTAATGCATAATTATTGGGAATTCTTGGTGCATTTATGTTTGATATCAATCAAATGAGATGGCTCATGGTGCAAGTGGATAAACATATTATTATCCCTGTGCTACAAACCGAAACAATCATGCTCTATTGCATACACTTTATGGTTAGGGAATGAAGTATAATACTCAATTCTTTATGGAATACTTTGCAAAGGTTTTTATCATGGATGAGGATGGTGAGCCTTGTATTAACATTTTTGAGTTTTAGGTTACTATTTTTATCAGGTAGTATCTCTCATTTTGATAAGAAACTATATGCAACAATTATTTCCAAGCTTAGTACACTTAAGGTACTTTATAGGATTAATATAATTAAATTTTATTGACACCCGTAAATTATTTTAGATTTGATTTTTAGTTGTTCTTCGTGATTGTTGACAAGAAACTGTCTTAATGCTTATTTCTTTTTTTTTCCAACAAGTAATTTTAAATGTGCAATGTTAGTGTTTTGTTTGCTATTACATTTAGATACTTCCATTTAGGTCTTATTTTTTAAGGATAAACATATATATGCACATCTTGCAGGCATAAACCTACTCATGTTGTGGACATAAGCAGGGTAACTGGGGATTATTCTAGGTCATTAGTCTATCAAATAAATGTAATGATACTTACTATCATGGAAATTATGCATTTCCCCCCTCCATTCTTCTTCTAGTCATTGCATAATACCTTGATATATTGATGTAACCTCTGAATATCGTTTCCATCATCCATTATAAATGAGAAAGGTTTATTTAACAAATATTACATGTTATGAATCTTGTTGTCAGTTCCATTCTGAAGATTCTAATATCGTAAAATGAAAATAATAATTATCAATTAACAAAAAACTATTTTATGCGCAAGGCCTAATAAAACTTTTAAATTTAAATGGATTTGTAAAGTTTGGTTTACCCCAGAGTTTTATCATGAGATTAAAATGGAGTGGTAGAAAAATTAGAACAATATATAATATAAATGGAAAGAATTCCTCTTGTAGTCTTCCACGGAGAGTGTCTCATACAACAAATTAGCATCTGACTTGATTGTGTCCTAAAAATAACCTTCTTGGGAGGTCCATCCAAGCACAATAAACTTAATGGTTAGACCTAGAATGACAATTAGCATCAGAGATTCCATCAAAGAGATAGTGTTAGGAGGAAATCCCACCTCATCTTTTGGAGATTTTTCTATCGATACTGAGATTCTGACGAATGGCAGCCCGGCCCATTAATTTTTTTCCTGATATGTCTCCTCGGGTTTGTGGAGCATCTCGGATACCAACTTTTTATATATAAAAAATTCCTCGGGTTTGTGGAGACCCCGATCGTATGGCCGACTTGATGGCTCTGCAACGCGGATCCCAACAACCTATATTAAACAAAGTTATATATACAGTGTGGTGCCAACTTGCAGAGAATTAATACATTTAAAAAAACGTGACAGATGCTTCATGACATGTTTTTAAATTTTATTTTACAGATGGGCAACACCGAGCATTTGACTTGATTTTGTGGATTGAAGTAGACAATATAATGCCGACTTGTAGAAAATTAATCTTGATCGTGTGAAATTTGAAATCCGTTGACTCTAATACATTTTTAAAACCATGACAGGTGCTTCATGACATGTTTTTCAAATTTATTATGATCAAATCATATTTTATGACAACTCTGATGGTTTTACAGATATTTTATGGCGACGCCGACTGTTTCTTCTGCATTTATCGTGACAGCTTTTATAAACAGAGGATATGATTTTTAAATTAAGGGAAATGTTAGGAAATGAATATGTCGAGACAAAAGAGAGAGCAGACAGGAAAAAAAATAACGAGCAGAATAATATTTTTTATCAGAGTTATAGATCGATAAAAATGATTTTTTACATATTAAAGTTATGAATCAGATTTAGGACAACAACGGATTCAGTTCTTAGAAACTACTCAACCAACATAATTAATTAATTCAACCAATCAAATAGGGTTTTTGAAAAGTCTCAAACCCTTAAATAAGAACGAATAACTGAAAATACAAAAATATTTAATTTATAAGATTTTCTAACAAAACGGAGTTAGAAAATTCAAATTAAAACAACATTGTAAATTAGCAACAAAAAGACAACATACTTCAAACAAAAGACTACACTTCTAGATTAACACAACCACCAAGGAACAACCCTTCCAATGAAAGTCAATCGAAAGAACATAAAGTAAAATGTCTAGATTAAAGGAGAAGTAATATATGGGCAACAACCAATCTTTTCTCTTTCCGGCAAAGGAGAGCCTCCATTGTCCACTTAGAACCATCACCAGCCATTTCCTCTACTTCCATCCTCAATCTTGCATCCTTTGATCTACGCCCTTGATGTTTAGCCATTGAACCAATATTAGCCTTGGGCCACAAACCTTTGGATTGAGAAGGGGATGGAATGCTTGGAGATGCCAACTGATAGGCTCTACCATCTTGATGTTTCACTTTTTTTTTAATCAAAAACCATAACCCCAACATCATTTATCCATCAACTTGCAGGAGGAAACTGTCGTCACCAAACCAAGATCTGTTGCCTCTACCAAGATATATATTTTTGTTATATTGATTGGCTTGCCTCGTAAAAATGAGGAAAATTTTCATTGGGATAACGACTATTCATGTAGGTCATTTGTTATAGTTACAGTAAGATTTCTTAATGAAAGGATGTCCTTGACCATGCAACTAAAGTCATGCAATGAAAGTCGTCATGCATTCTTTGTTTATTCAACGGAATAAAGTCTTAATGCCATATCTACATTCACAATGAATCTCTTCACCTATTTTATATCCCTATCCTCTAACTCTAAGCATCCACATGATTTACATTCACTCTCTAAATTGTAGACTCTGCAACTCTTCTCTAAGACCTCTCTTTTGATCTCTATATGACCCCTCATTGATATGTGGCCATGTTCTACTTCTTTCTCCAATTTGTTAACCACTCTCTTTGATCTATTTGTAGACTGTAATTTTATCTTTGTTTTGCTGACCTTTCTCTTGAATTTTTATTATTGATATTTTAATGTCGACCTCCCTATTCTATTGACCTATTTTGTTCTATTGGCCTTCCAATGTGACCCTTGATCTCCTAATGTTGACCTTTGGTTGATCTTTTGATATCCAATATATCCTGCTTGAGAAATCTAATAGAGCTTAACCAACATGCGCTAACTCTCAGTGCATGCTGATCATTGCCGATCATCGGGGGGCTGGTCTCTGTTAGTCGTCAGGGGATTATGACTAACCACAGTTAATTTTGATGTTAGTGTCTACCTGTATTCTGACTATTAAACAACTATCCCTATTGCGATCATCACCACCTTCATCGTCAATCGACAATCACCATCATGCCAACCACAAACCATGACTGTGTAGGTGTCACATGGCATGGACCCAGTGTGGCATGTGAATCATTCGATGGTAATGTTGGATTATCATGCCCTAACACCTTGAATACCATGTCCTCTTAGCATTGTCTTAATCTCCTATGCCCCTATTGTTAATTAGGTAATGCCCAGCCTAAAGGCCAAACATATGTCCTTCACCATTTGCTTGTTGTTGGATCCAAGGTGGAGGGAGATAGCTCAAGCGGAGGTGGTCAGAACAAGGGTAGATGAGTCAGTGTTTAATCCTAGGTTTTGCACTAGTCAAACGTTGAGGTAAATTCTAGGGCAAAGGTTTTATCATTTTTACAGATTCATTCGTCACATATAGGTTGCTTATATTTAGGGATACATAAAACATGCATATGACCTTGCATAAAATGGTATAGACACAGAGGAGAAGTATGAAGACAACTACACTAAATAACATGACCATGGCTCTTGCCATCAGAACTGTGCACAACTATAAAGAACTATTATGTTGTAAGTCATTCAAATGACTTGTCAACCATTTTAATAATTGTCCAAGGTTTGCACAAGCTTATCCTTCTATTTCATTCTATTTGAGGGTTCTGTATGCCCTTGTTCAAAGTCACCCTTGCTTCTATATAGACTGTGTCTTAACACATAGTGGTCTGCATGATTGTGAACTGTGTTTATGATCTCTACACAACTTCAAACACTTAAATCTCTGCAAACACCTTAGATAATGGGAACTATGTTTATAACCAATATTCTTGAGTTTCCACTTAGTTTTCAAGTTATTTTTCTCATAAGAAACACATACTCAGTCCTCCTTTTCATAGGAAATAGAGTTGTATTGTTCAAACATAGAATATCCTTTAATAGATAGTCATTTTAAAGGACAAAAGAAAGCAAAGCTCAATGTTACCTTATTAAAACATGCATATGACTCTGCATAAAACTAAATCCTTAACTTATTTATGATAGATTTGTTCATATTTGTGATCACAGAAGGGCAAGTGGACATTGAATAAGCTGAACAAGGAAGGAAATCCCATAGTTTTTTTATAAATGTGAAAAAATTGAATCCATAACTTATTAATACAAACAAAATCCAAAACATATGAAGAAAGAATGGGTATGGGGAAAAAGGGAAAATGCTTCAGATAAGCACATTCACAATGTGTTCATAAGCCTCCTTTGCATAAATTATTTAGATAAAAATACAAAGAAAAGCAGTGAAGATTGTAATAAATCCTTTTAAAATACATTTGTCTTCAATTTACCTATACCTACTATTTTTTGGGATTTGTTTCTCCTTGCCAGAGGCCCACTATACATAAGGTTAAGCTCACCCAGGATTTTATCACTGTTAATAAGTTACATTTATACATAAGGACAAGCTCTTATATGCAGGGTCATATGCACTGTGAATTTAGAGGAAGAGAGCTGTTCAATAGGGTAGAACATGGTGTATAAGAGCCTCTCTAGTATTTTCCAAGCTTTGATATCTTGAGCTCTATTTTTAATTCATGTGTTTTTATTCACCATTTCATGTGTATGAATGCCTGCAAGTGCCTAAATGTACTCTATTCTTTGTGATGGGGTCATCATGTATGTGTGCTTTTAAATAAAGTATT
>JARHVA010009531.1:190000-301636 GCA_037957365.1 Torreya grandis
CTCTAATACATCAAAATAACCATGTCATAGGTAAATATTTCATACTCCAATATAATGATTTCATTGCTTTCATTTAATTTAGAAAACTCTTTGTGTGTAAGGAAATTATTCATAATATAAAAAATTGGATGTTCTTCAATTTTGAATATTCTCATGGACCCTCATTTATGTCTAGCTTTTTTTAGATTTTCAATGCTGAAAATATTGAATGCTATCAATGACTTTCACATGTATCATAATTTTTATAGACAAAGTCCCAAATCTAGAAGAGAATGTGGCTTCCCAATTGCCCAAGGACATGGAAGAACTTCTTGCAAAGATGATATCCTAGAATGCAGTGGGTGTAGAAGAACATCTTGGTTTGCAACTGTCACTAGCGACTGTAAAAAAACAATCACTCAAGAGGGAAAACTAGTTTTTTTACTAAACAAATTGATGGTATAAGGGTAAAGGTTATCAAGTTAGAAACTACGTTGGCTGACAAGACCAAAGAGGTTGAGAATTTGCATCGTGCACTTCTCACACTGAGGGATGAGAAGATGGATGCTAAAATAAAGTTTGTCAATCTACAAGCTGCCCATGTCTACACAAAATCACTATGTGATGCAAGGGCATAGATTGTATGGGCCATGCAATCAAATCATGAAGGAATAATTTCCATAGATGAGTAGAAACTACAGATTTTGAAGGTAGAGTTTGATATCTTGTTTACACAAGCCAATGGGATGTCTCCCAATACACGTGGTATTCCATACATGAACAATGATAATTAGTTAGGTGCAATGACTTATGTGTCTGGTATTACATGATGTATGCTTATGAATTTGGATGGAAATCAATTGAAACACATCCTTATTCACATTTTAATCTATAAAATTGATGTTTATTTGCCATTAGTTGCTTACTTTATCTTGTGTATTTAAGTTGTTTATGAACGAATGAATGACTGTGTTTAGAAGTTGTTTAACCAGCAAAATACAAATCAACTTCTTATGAAAATATACTATAAATAGACATACTAAAAATAACAAACATATCCCTAAGAAATAGCAACTTCTCCCTAAGTAGAGAACACATTGTGCAAAACACGCTTTTACAATAAGCATTAATCCAAGATCAAACAACTATGGATTGAAAAGTTAAGAATTACAATTTTAAAGGCCTCAATGGCTTCCATGTATATAAATTTGGTGGCTCAGTATGTGTGGTTGTCTAGGTAAGTAGGATTATATCTTCATAGGGGTTTGGGTAATAGAAACCAGATTAAATATTAACAAGGTGCCTAGGTGACTCGAATGGCTGGGAGTTTTATCTCCACATGATATAGAGGTGATGTCAGCCTAGTTAATTTTAGATCCAAAAAATTATACCATTTACAAGTCAGGGAGTGAAGATCAAAGATTGTAGACTTGTATAGTATTGGAATCTAAAATGATCCAAATTTTTGGTAGACATGTTTTAACTTTTTCATGTTAAGGGTTGTGTTAGGAATATAAAATTCAACATGTTAATGGTCAATAAACCTATCTCAAATGCTAGGGGGTATGGTAGATAATGAATTTAAGGAGTGGATTGAACATATAAATAGACCAAGTAAGATGTAAATATTTACAATCATATTGATAATCATTTCCACAGCTCATGCAACACTCATCTATTTTTTCAAGATCGATCCAAATTTTACCATTGACATTGCACAAGCTCTGTACACGTCATCCAAATATTCATAATATTATTGATAAGCATATGGGCTATGTCATTATGGATTTTAAAGTCCTTCAAGTGGTTTCCTGAATTTCTTTTGTAGCTTCTTCTAATCATGTGGCTTATTTTTTATTTTTAATTATAAATTGAGCAAAAATGAGCGCTAATTACATAGTTTATAGGCATTTTTGGAGCCATGAAATTTTTATATTAATTTCAAACTTGCTTGATCTTGTAACATACAAGTTGGATTATTTATGAATGCTTATAAAAGATGGTATGTATGTCCTCAATGCATAAAGATGGTGTGTATGTTCTGAATGCATGTAGGCTTGGTTCTACTGAGACCTAATTATTTGGTTCTACAAAACGTTGGCTATTTGGAATAATTTCTGAATTAATTGAGTTATTTTTTAAAATAAAGGGTAACATTTTAGGATTTTCTAAAGCTATAGTGAAATAAACTACAGATGTATAGTTAAGTTGTTTGGTACTTCTATATATTGATTGTTGCATCCATTATCTTATTTGAAAATTGCATTAATATTCAAAGGCCCAAGTGCATCTTGAATAGGCCTCTGTATCTCTCATTTAAAATATGAAAATCCTAGGCCTTTTGATCCCACACAGAGAACTCTTACCAACTATTTGAGTTTAGGAAAAACTAAATAGTTTGAAAGCAATGAAAATTAAAGGGGATGTTTATGAATCTAGAGAATTAGATATGATGCAGAGGTAAGGGGATAAGTCTTCATAAACATCATTATCTAGTTCTCAATCCAACTGGTTACTCACTTGATGGTTTACTCATACAAAAATTCACATTCAATGCTTCCTTTGCTCTTCAAGGTTTCATTTCCTTCCATCATTCCTCTAGGTTCCTGGTATCAGTAGCCTTATTTTACATATAATTTTCCATAGTAAATTTTATATACACTTCTTAGATTTATTAGACATCTATCATGTCACTAACATTCACCCCTAGCTCAGCTCATAACACTAATCTCACTTTTCATGCAATTCTCTCACTAACTCTTAGGTCTAAAGGACCAATCTTGATTTAGGTTCCCATAGATCAATAATTAGTCATAGATAGTTGGAGGTGCTATCATCACACCTAAATGAACCCATTTCAACTGTCAACTCACCCTTAATTACTTATTTCCACACAGTTCACTCTCCATGGGTTCTCTAGTCTAGTGGCCTTATTTTGGATGTTTCTCCTTTATATATCTGTTATATAATATTTATTAGAGATTTAGGGTTTAATATGATCTCCCTCCATTTGGATGCAACTTCTTATAAAGTTTTAAGAGCTGGTTTACTCCTCACCATTTTCTTAGCCCTTTTCTCTACACAATTAGCCCTTCTAGGCCTGATTCTACCTAGTTACAACTCAGTTGACCAAATATATATATAATGAGTATGTACAAGAATAAAAAATTTGAAATCCTATTTGAAATATTAGTTCCTTTCAACCACCAAGTTTCACTTTTTTCTAATGGTGTAAACTCTCCAAATTGACTAAACCTTAGTCTCGGGTTTCCTGGACTGTATACAGACCCAAGAACAACAAAATTATCTTAAAAATGTTTTAAAGAATTTCATACCAATGTGAATGGTTTTTAGGATCTATCTTACCCTAATTCAACTCCTCCAACCTTTGAAAACTAATATTCAATCCTCTGTTCATAAGGATTATGCAAATTACAAGGGTTTCCTATAGGATTGTGTCCCTGTTAGATAACCAACAATAATGTTTCAACCAAAGAGAGATTATAAACCACTTCAAACCTCCATAGTGAACTTACCAAAAAAATTTATAAGCCAAAAATTTGTTGATCATATGAATTCTCTCAAAGATCAATCATTGTATCCATGAAATAATAATGCAAGTATAGAAACAAGGCTTGTATATTGTCAACTTCCATTATGGAGTCTCTTTCTTTCAATAATTATCATTAAGATCTTCTCTCCTAGTTATTAACATCAATAAATTGCTAGCATAATGATATTACCTCTCTCCCAATGTATATCCATTCCAAAATCTACTAAAATAGGGGTTATGGACTGTGTAACAGGGTTGATCCTTTTGTGAACTATGAATAGAAATTCACTACCTCTCTTGCATTCAAATAAAAAATATTCCCCTCTACAGGAACTACACATTCATCTCTCAATCATCATCTCATCACATAGTTGATTGATGTCTTAATGATCTAGAGGATATTTTTAGATGTTCCTTAATTTTCTTTAAAATGTGGTCCATTGTGTAAACCTCATCAAGAGCTTTCCATCAACTATTGGAATGTGAAAAAGGGACATCATATGCTCTAATTATCATTGGTCAAAGTTTGGTCAACAAGTGGTCAAATATGGTCAAACTAGAAAAAATTATGGTCATGGACTATTTTTGAACCAGTTCAATGGTGTAGAGCTCATCTAGATCTTTTTGGTGCATTTTATGGTTCAAAAAATGGAGTCTGTATGTGAAAGTTATGACTAGTCAAAGTCGTGGTCAAACCCAATAAAAGTGATGATGTGGCAACATGGACCAATTAAATGCTAACACATGGAAAAATTAACATGAGACATGTGGACAAATTTTTAGGTGACACATGGCATAGACTAGTCAAATATGGATCATTTAAATAAATAAATAAATAAATTATTATTTCCCTCATCCCACTTATGAGCCTTATTTAAAGGCATAGATAATGGTGACTCCCATATATATGGGATAAGTGGAGGGATAATGTTAATTCCCAAAAATATTGGTCTTAGGATAATTATAAATATTAGTTAAAATTGGGAAAGGATAATCATCTAAGCCCACCTTTTGTGGACCTATAAACCTATATAAAGGGTCTGGAGGGGTTATTTGAAATCACAATCAAAGTGTGAAAAACAACACACAAGACTTGAGAATAATCAAGCAGAGTCCAAGATAAGAGTGAGTGGTAGAGCCAAGAGTGAGTGCTAGATCCAAGAGTAAGAGATGAGAGCCATAGCTAAGAGCCAAAGCCAAGAACCAGAGCTAAGAGTCAGAGCCAAAAACCAAAGCTGAGAGCTAGAGCTAAGAGCTGAGAGCTAAGAGCCAGAACCAAAAGATAGATTCTAGAGCTAGAGTAAGAGGAAATCAAAACATTCATTTGTATATTGAGATCCCATAATAGGGATAATTAATGTATAAAGTGATTTTTGCATCAATAATTGATCGATTCTGCCTTTGAGTAGGACCCAGAGAAGTAGCCTAGATCGGGTGAACTTTGTTAACAATTCTGGTTTGCATATTGTCTCTATGACTCATGTTTCTTGCTTATTATCAAATTTTAGTGCTTATTTTAATTATTATGTCAATTTCAAGTGAATTAACAAGAAATTGAGAATTTATAATGTATCCATAAAAATAGATCAATTAGTGTAGTTTTGGACACTACCTATTTACGGATCACTTAAAGCCCAAGGATTACCTCATTCTATGACTGAGACAATAGTATACAAGACCTTAAGGATTAAATGGTCCATTTTACTCTCAATCTCACCTTGTTACTTATATTATCACAATTCTTTGAAGGTTTGTACTTTCTCAACCTATACAATGATGTTTTCCACACTAAACTCTAACTTTGATCTGTAACCAAACATTCCAATATCTTCCTTTTATGATTGTAACCTACAACCCTTATTCATTGTCTCCACCAATCATTCAACAACCTCAAAATCCACATAAATATGAGCAAATATATGGCCTTAAGGGCCTTCAAGGTCAATATACATGATTCAAATCAACTCAATACAGTTCAAGAACATCAACTTACATGGTTAAATTCATCATTTATTTATTGTGTTCAACAAAAACATACAATTTTGATCTATCTAGACTTTGTTATTATTCTTGAGGAGTATTGTACAGTTTCTTCATGCTTATGCTCTCCTCCACATTTTTTGATATCTCTCCCTTGTCTCTCACATATCCTTCTCTCTAAACCCATGTACAACTTTCTCCTTTCAACCAAATTCAAGGTTGGTTAAGTTGGTTACAAGACACAACCTCCTTGCATTGCCACTTCAACATGAGGTTTATGATGTCAAGACTAGAATATGACCTCTAATGTGATGTTTTAGACTTATGTCCCTTATAATACCTTTTACATGACCTCATTAGACTTCTTAATCCCATTTTACTCATCTATTCACTCCTTACATACACTTGACCCTTATAGACTCATTCTAAATATTTGAATTTTCAAATTTTTAGTTTTGGAGGGAAAACTCCAAACATTCTCAAACTTACTCCTATGACTCCTAGGGACTCCATATGACCTCAAACACATGAAATGGACCTTGAAATGTCTCTTGACTCATATTACATCCAAACTTGATCCACTTTTGACCACTAATGACCAAAACATAAAATTGACTTATTTTGGCTAGATGTTCTTGCATCAAGATACCAACTATTATAGTGGAGGAGCCATTATTGATAATGAAATCCATGGTCCTGACACTATGGATATTCACTTAGATAATAATCTATTCAAGTATTATCAACCACAAGATCATTTAGATGATCTGGGACATCGACCTACTATAGCAAAGTGAGACATGTTTTGTGAGGAGTCTGTGATCTTAGAATGCTTAGACAGTGAAATTAAGGTATGCCATTTGGATTAACTATAGCTTACATGTTGGTTTAGCTGAATTTTATATTCAGTAATGAGTAGATGAAAGTTATAAAACTTGTCACTTTACTTAGCAAGATTTAGTGAAAATGGAAAACTATTCTACAAAATTGGTTTCAATCCCAAATTTCATTTGAGGTGCTTATGATATGGAACTACATCATACTAAAGATGAAGCTATTTGAGGGGGTTGAATGAATTTCTAGTGTCAGATGAACATTCCAATGAAGAATCCAATACCATTCAAGGATATGAAAACACAAAATCATTTCTTTCTTCATTCATTTAATCATCAAAACATTACATGATAAAAACATCAAACACTATTATAGACAAACACATATGTACTTTCCTTATAAATAAATATGTAATACACAAACAAATATGTGATTTCTTTAGTAATAAAATAAATTTACTGAAATAGAACTGATTATAAGACTAAACACTATTTAAACATGTAATACACTTTTTATCAATATTGAAACATATTTTTATACAATTGTTCTATTCACTTTCAGAACCGTCACTTTCATCCAATGGATTGTAGTCAAAATCACTTTCATCCTCTATAATATGCATGTAAAAAACTAGTGGTTCTATTCTTGAAATACTTTAGCTCGATTGGATGAGAGGAATTTTATGATATGAGAGATTATGTATCTCTTCCACAATGTTGCATATGGTTGCACTGGATAAAGACTAGAGGCCTAAAAGAGGTTATTCCAAACACTATATAGTTTGAAATGCACTCAGAATCATAGTTTGGCACCAATGAATATATTTTGTACTTGATCAGGATGCACATAGACATCTAGATCATTAGACACCTTCATTGGAAAGAACATCTCCAAAAAGGGCCTTAGATATGATGGAATAGCAATAGAAGTACCCCATGCATCAAGAAAAATGTCATCATCATGTGGCCATTCATATGACCATTGTATGTATAACTCAAGATCGGGCCTATCTATGAATGTCGTGTACTCATATCTCACCATCAGAATGTGGTATGATGGATATGCCATGTTGTAATGTAGGAGAACATTCACCCACCCTAATACATTAGGTTGCATGAAATTTTGTGTGCTTCCAAGGCCCCTCTAATTGATGGAACTGACCACCACACATGATATTTCATGTAATGTTTGTTGTTCCACATATAGCTCCTCTAGTACATTGATTTTTTCCATATGAATTTATGAAATTGCTCTCATGTTTTGACAACACTCCCCATGTAGTATTAATGCCACCTACCACACAATTATAAAAATTAACTAGATATAATTTCCAAAAATAATTCACAAACTGTAGTTAATCATTTTGTATGTAGTTAATAAACATAGTAAGATTTTTTGTGGATGTTGGTAAAACTAATGTAATTTCAAATGCATAAGAGAATGTAAATGAAATGTGGTAGTCAAATGCATAAGAGAATGTAAATGAAATTCAATTTCATGCATCAAGTAGTTTGTAAATACCTACATACATGTAACTAACAAGTAAATACAAGAGAACAAGCTACCATGTCAACTACCATGTCAAGTGATGAAAGAGCATCAAGCTAGAAAACACTATTTTTGAGTTTTGTAAATAGGAGGTAAAAATTTGGTCAAAATTGAGTGTTAATGTGTGTGAGGGACATTATTATTTTTTACCCAAACATCCATTTTTTCTTGACATGGAAAGTGTTAAATCCCAATATTGGTTTGCCTGATCTTCCGTTGTTAGGCCAATATTGCTTGAGCAGAATTGATTCTATTGATTGTTGACTACTGCGAGGCAAAAATTTGATTGTTAACATTTTTTCAAGAGGTAAGTTGAAAATTGACTCTATTTGACTACTGCACTTGATTTGATCTAGAACTGAATATTATTTGACTATTATACTTGCTTTAACCAAGGATTAATGCTACGTTGATTTTTGTATAAGTTATTGTAGTAAGGTTAGCTAGAATAATGTCAGTCATTGTGTTAAATACTAAATTCCAATAATTAATATTATCCTAGTTTGATCAAACATTCACTATTGGTATGGCTACTATATTATTTATGTAGTCCTCACCCATACATTGGGTTATCAAGAAAAGAGGATTTTGATTTATAACTACCAATCAACCAATGTTGAAATTGGTTGCATAGGCAGTTATACATTAGTTTTTGGGTAGAGGATAGAGAGGAGAGATAGGAAGAGGTCTCCAAGGAGAGGAAGGAAAGTTGATAATGAGAAAATTCTCAATAACCCTCAAGAAAGGTGACCAAGTCCATTGATGTCTTGTGTTGTAATGAAATGTTAAATCAATGAATACAAATAAGTCGATCATTGTGTTGTGTTTTTTACAAGATTTATGGATTACTCTTTGTATGTCTTCACATTGTTTCAAGTGAGCCTTGAAGGCCATATATACACATACTCTATATGTGTATGTCTGTAGGTTTGGATAATGCTGTAAGTGCAATCAATAAGGAAAGTGATGCAAAGGATGATCAAAACTTCACTAAATTTCTCTAACCAATGTTCTCTCTCTACACTTGGTTTATATGGTCCTTCTTAGGTTAATAAATGCTATGTATATCTTGTAGTTATTATTATTATTATTATTTTTCTCCTTATTGTATCTGGAGACCTTCCTTCCTATCAACAATACCCTTCTTAACTTATTCCCTATCCTTTCTATACTTTTTCCTTCACCCAATCTCCTCCTAGTAGCCTTTTTCTATACGAGGGAATCACAAAGAGCTTGGGTAAAAAGAATATTTCAACTAAGGGAGAAAGGATGACCACCATCACAAAATTAATATAATTGAAGATGACCACCATCACAAAAGTAATTGTCAAAAGGTAGTTGATGTAAAAAGTAGTTGTAAAAAGAAGACTAAAGAGACTCTTCTAAGCATGAACAAGGTAATAAAGCTAATAACCAATCAAATGAACCTTAGAACTATTGCATTCTTTGTTTATATAATATCAGTAACATTATTTTTTTATATAATATTTATAAATTTATTTTCTATATAAAATAATGGCTAGCTTTACTGCATTCTTTGGGATAGGGTTTAAATATCATTCAAAAAATATTTTAAGAGATAGTATATTTATGCAATATGTTATAGCATGTGGTCAGTCTAAGATAATTATGCACCTTAAAAAAAATTTATTTATTATTTTTACATGCATTTTTCTTGTTACATGCATTTATTATTATTGTGTTATCACTAAAACCTACAAAGGGCTGTAATTAGGATGCATTATCTCTATTATGTCCACCCCTATCTCACTTCATTGCCCTGTTAAGCTTGTCATCCTAGACTTGTCATTTTGGATTGTTATGAGGTGGGTTTGGAAAAAGTGTGGTCTCCTATGACATGCTCTGATATCTACATCTATTCACATTTTATCTGAAATATTTTTTTCTGTAGGTAGAACTTTCATGCCCATCCTACACTTTTTAGAATGGATGAGGCATTGGGTGTTGTGCATTCAATATTTCCCTACTATGCACCTTGTTATAATATTATGCCATATAGTTTTGAAGAATTCCATAGTTTCTATGCTTCTATCCACTACATAACATCTGTTAAATATCTCTCGTACTCTGCATATCAGGGCCTCAACATCATCAACTCTATAAATATACAAGATCTATTCATAAAGTGAAAAGGATCCAGTTAGAAATGCCTAATAATATAAAAAACATATGAATATAAGTAGTTACTAGACTTACAATATCATCCCCCTCAGATAGTCTTCATTATCATCTACCATTTGTTGTAACACCTTCTACTGCACAACCTAATCCTTGCATATCCATACCCGATACACATGCATTTTGGTGTATAAACATTTGACATCCATGCCTTCTCCCTCATTTTCAATTTAAACTCTATAGTCTTTGACTTGGGCAATGAAAACATATTACATAAACTACAGTCACCTCAAAGTTGTCAATGGATATAGTATGGGGGGAAATAAAACTCATGGTACTTAACATCGATATTGTTGATGCTCTCATTAACACCATGCATTATGGTTGCATTCTTTACAACTACCTAAGTTATCATCTTTCTCATCAGGTCCACTTTGAGCACATGCTTGCAAGTATATCCTTGGATTAAAAATGAGCAATTACACATCGATATAGAAGGAGTTACATTGAAGTTACAATAATGTAACACCTCATATTTTGTACTTTACACCCATGTGGTATGAGTTTTTCTATTGTCAAAGGTAATGAGAATATGGGATGTTCAAATCCCACACCCATGAAATATTTTCATGTCTTTATACTTTGAAGTTCCTATGGAATCTGATGTCCTTGCATAACTATAGCCACCAATAATATATGTAAAGCGATGTTGTTAGTTGGTGAACCAACCAATCCACCCTGTAATGTGCAATACTTACTGTGCTTATTAAATGACATTTCAAATGGGAATGGTATGATTCTATAGATGTATTAGTGTCTTTCCCATTATACAAAAGTGTCTGACAACATCATGACCACATTCTAACCATGTATGCCTAGTGTTTTTCATAGTATTAAACAAAAGTAGACCGAGAGGACCGATATCTTTCTAAAAACTTTTTGGACTCCCTTGTATCCATGTCCTCATCGGCACAACTATGCATTATGATCCCCAAGTCCTAAAACATCACACATCTTACATCATTATCTTTTCCCTTTGCTATCAAATTCTTCAACCATGCACAATGAACATGCCAAATGCATAAGTAGACCTCACAATCAAATATCTCCCTAAATAACATAATAATTTTTCATAAGTTAATGGAATAAGGTGGGGATGGTGTCTATGAACATATAGATATGAAATCCATGATGCATGTAGGAATAAAAATGACGCACCTGATAGATTTTATCTCCACATCAAGATCATTGACCATAAAGGCACTAATTTTCCATTCAATGTATTTTAAATGCACTCTTTGAATAATAATTTGCATCCATTATCTTATGTTAGTAGTACATGACTAAGACATAATGATGCATGCAATGGGCACACCTTCATGTTTGGAATCAAACACTAATAGTGTGTATAATTGGAACTGTACAAGAAAAAAATAAAAACATTGGAATAATTACTATTATTACAAACATAAAAAAAAACTAATATTATCAACTACTCTTACAAACATTGGCATAATACCTTCATTGCATTTGTCCCAAATGTTGCATCCATTACCAATAAGCTATTCTTCCCAAATCTCAACAACCATTCTAGTTATTGTGGGAGTTAGATACCCAAGATGAAGGGGATTTCCCCATCCCCATCAATCTCTCCCCTATTGTATCCCTGATAGAAAAATCACTTGTCAGGATTTGCCAGCACCCACATCTGAACACTTATTGCATCATCAAAATCATACACATATTTTGCCTCTTTGATCAATCACTCTCTATTGTATATGCCATCCTTGATAAAAAATCATCCCACTCTATTTCGCCATTAAATAATAAAAGTTTGTCATGCACCATATTTCAGTGTTTAAGGTGGATATCATTAGCAAACATTCCCAATTATAGTAGCCTATGAACACATTCATTAAGTTGGGGGCTGATGTGATGAGCAAAAAACATTTTTTGGCCTTGAATTGTTCATATTATTGGACATGGTAATAATTTTGCTCATTCTCTATGTGTTATACTTGATTGTATGTGAGTATCACATGATCGAGTCTACAGACCATGCATCATGTGTTGAAATTAAAATGACAACCATACCTTATATGCTTTCAACCTGAATGACTACCCTTTCCAAACTTGGGCATCAAATAATTGTCTTTTTGGCATGGCATCAATTTACTAAAAGTCATCGGGGCCATATGAACACCTGTAACTACATGATTGTGGTGAATAAATAAATAGTCATGCAAAATTAAAAAAAAAATGTACATCAACAGAACATAATAGCATATGAACAGACACTAGCTTGAAATCTATAGTGTGAGGTGACTCACATGACATATTCAGAAGTTATGATGATCTTGCTATCCTTTCTAGTAAATTTTGAATTTCTCTTACAATGTGAAACACAAAAAACTATAGGGAACAAAACCCTTCTAAATTATCCTATAATGAAGTCATCAACCCTGTCCTGCTCAACCCAAGCAACCCACAAGTCTTCCTCATTGATGTCAAGAAAATTGGCCTACTTGATGCAGTTGCAATCAAATTAACCCTCGCCTAGCTTTTGCAGTTCAAGGTACATTATTTATTACCACCTTTTTTCCATCTATTTTAGCCTACAAGGAGAACATTTCATTGAAAAAAGTAGAAATGGGATTTTCATATTGAGTGAACACAAGTTTCCATGTATTGCAGAGGACTTTTTTTTTGATTGAAAGCTATCTGTCATATACTACAATATACAAAAGACAACGATTGAATAATGCACATAGAAATTAAAATATGAAAATTCAAACCACTTAAGAAAAATATGAAAAAAATATGAACAAAAATTTATGAGAATGTACAAAGCCTCGTTTATATTAATATAAAACCCTTCATAAAACATATCAAAATAAATGTAACAAAACATATAAATAGATAAAAGAGTGCATGTACGAGGTAGTTGCATTTATAGATGATCTTAAGTGACATGCATTAACTATGTGCATGTGGGTGGGGCATATGAATGTGATCTTTTTATGAATCCCATAGGTTTAGGAAAGGTTTAAAAAAGAGAAATTGCTAGGAATCCCATAAAATGAAGATAGGGTTTTAAAAATAGAAAATTTGCTATGAAGCCCATAGAATCAGGAGAGGTTAAGAAAGTGAAATTTTAAAAAATCCCACATGATATTCTCATTGTCCATCAATTAATTATTCTATGTATTGACTTAAAGGCATGGATATACTGGTATTTATGGACATCGCATGAAAGGAAATGCTAGTAAGTGACACAATAAAAATTTGTACATGCGTGCATTACAAATTATATGAGCCCATATGGGATGCAATTTATCCCATTCAATTGTAATGGTAGGTTGCTTTATCACCCATAGTAAGGTCAGGGCATAAACCATATTGAGTTATTAGATCTTTAGTATAGCAAAATAGGCCATAATTTTTTTAAATGATTTCCTCATAGACCACCACTGCCATACTTCACACCTATCAGACCACAATTTTTGGCCCCTAAATTTAGGGAGGCCCATGAGATGACATAACATAATTATGAAACTAAATGAAAGATTCTTCTTCATTACATGTACAAAATTATACAAAAAGTTGTCATCTCCATCTCACATAATATTTAAAAGATGCACAGGGCTCCGGATAATGAGTCCACATTCCACTTACAAAAGTTGATTGCCAGTAACTATAGTAAATGCCATTATCTAAGATTTTATGAATGGAATAGACTAAATGTCATTTAGTTTTATTAAAGTAGCCATATGCCATTGTCCAATGTTAGTTCTTTACAACTAATCCGAGTAGTGCCCATCATGATCATGAGCATTTATGTCATCCTTATATTCTTCTGATGGTGTTGGAAAATGACATCTTTGCCACATTGATTATTGGTATGTAAGCTCATCCAAAATATGTTTAGGATCTAATTCAGGATTTGAATCCAGATAATTCCATAATTATACATAATTATCATGAAGACCATCCCAAATTGAAATTTGAAATCTAATCACAAGGTGATATGTATGAAAAAATGTTTCATAGCTAGTTATATCAAAGTATCTGTCAAATTAAATTTTCTTCATGGGATTTAAAGATATTCCATGCTATGGAATAATTAATTATGATAAGAGATTAGACTTAAAAATTATATCCATTTTTTCCATTTGTCAATGTGACCAATTGCCTTTTAACAACTCCAAAGTAAAAGCATTATTAGTATTCCACCAAATCCTGGTAATGTGATTTGCATGAGTAGCCCAAGAAGGTGGTGGCCAACTGAAAATTTCATTCAATTTGACAAAAAATTGATCTAAGTCTCTTCTTATTACATCTTTGAGTTGGATTAGGGAATTCCATAAGTGATTAGAATGCCAACTGGAGAGGGGTTCCAAAAATAATAACATACTACAAATAAAAACATAAACTATAGAAAACAAATTATATACATGATCCACTATATATTATGCAATGAATTCTTCAATAGAGTGATTATCGATTGCCTAGTTAATTTAAAATATAGTTTGTCAAAATATTCAATCATTTTCATTGTAAAAAATTAAATTTAGAAATGTACTTGTAAGAATGTAGTTGTGAAATATGTATCAGTTATTTTTATATAGGTGGAGTAAGACTACCATATAGACTGCATAGGCAAGAATATCTTATTCAATGTAGAAACACCTCTGACATAAACATCATAATCTAAAGTGGTTTCATATAAATATAAGAAACAATATGACATATATCAGATTAACATTCAACACTAGTACTTTACAAGTATTTTATGGGCCTCCATACTAAAATGGAGCCATAATGTGCATGTGAGTGAAATATCAACCATGAGATAAAGGGATTCACCTCATATCCTAGACAATTTAATGTAACTACATGCTCTTAATATAACCTTAATTTGATACAAACACTTGGCACTAGATATATGAGGGAAAAATTAAATCAATGTATAACTCCTTTGATTAAATTTCAAGACCTCTTGATAATAATTGATAAAATAAGCATGAGAGACTTTGGTGATAATAGGGTTGAATGAGAATATAAATGATGAAATGACCAAGCAATGTGTGTGTGCATGTGCACACACACTCCTTAAGAGTATATATACACATGGGTTGACCTTAAAAGATAGTAAAAGCTTAAAATTAAGGCACACAAGACCCATAAATTAAGGGGATAGTTATATGGGCTAACTAAGGAAAATAGACTAAAAGTAAATTTTGGACATTTTGAGAGCATTTAGAGTTGTATAAAGGAAAACAAATAGTCAACATGTAGGTTTTCATACAATTTTCATCTGATGGATATATTATTATATGAAAAATGTGTTCATAAAAATTCAAATTATGAGAAAGACCTAAGTTAGGGGATGATGACATAAGTCCCAAAAAAAGGAAAGTATACTAAAAATATCTAAATGTATGCACATAGACCGTATGTGATAAAACATGAAACATACCTAATGCAAAAGGGTCTTGTACTAGAATTAGGTGTCTACAATAACACTCAAATATAAAAGGAGAGATGGGTCATCAATTATAAATTATATAAACTAACTAGTATAATTTATATGATCATAAATGTTGATTTTGTTTTTTTGTCACCATATTATTGTTGTTATGTGTTAAGAATATGAATATATAATATTGTAATTAACAACCATAATGTAGGTTAATCTGAATCCATTCAAAATTATATTTTAAATAAGAGATTGCAATAGAAAAAGGGGATATTTAACATAAAACACAAGAGTTAAGTTTTTAAGATCTTTCTCTTAATAACTTATGATTATTAAGTAGAATAATGGGTATGTTTGTGCCTCTAAATTGACATTGGAGAAAAGAGTCTAAATTTGAACAATAAAATAAAGAGTTGTGTTGATGAATCTTAAGGAGGCCAACTCTATGTTAGGTTATATCTCTAATGAATAGAGCTACACATCTTTGAATTTCATAATGAATAAGATCTCATATAGAGCAATGATTTCCTCTAAAGAAGTAGTAAACCCTTCCATGAATGCCATAATAAATTGGAAACATATATACATAATGTTCCTTTGACTTTGGTTATTTATTACAAATTTTACAAATACATTGATGTGTGGAATAAGTGATTTGACTTCATGAAATTCTGATGAGAGCATACTAGTGATTGCCTCAAAATAAATCTCAATCCAAAAGGAAGAATGGTGTATTTGGGATTTTTAATAAGTCCATCTTCTATTTGAAGATAATAAAAAAAGTAGTGATGCATTTTTTATAATAATTTTAATGGTTTTGTCCAAGTTGATTTATATAAGATTTTTATATATCATCTCTTATGCATTTATGAATATCAACATGTATGGTGCCTTGATGGAAAATGTATTAGGAGGCACATGATTGATATCAATACTAATTCCCTATAAAAAAAACAAATATATTGGGTATACCATTTTTTATTGATCCCTTATTGATAGAATTTTATATATGATTGATGAGCCTTGAAAGAATATCTATTATTCTCAATTATTTTATCTTCCATACATATTAATATGTGAACCAACAGATCACTACATGGAAAATAGTTGAAATATGATAGAAATGGATGCCAAAATCAACCAAAAATAACTACATGTGGAGTTGAATTTTACCCACAACTTTTTGGGTAACATAGAAGTAATAGTTTTATTAACATTATCCCATGAAGTATAGGTCCCTAAATATAAAAACCATGCAATATTATTAGTGACACTAAAGTTTAGAAGATAAGCAATTTTTCTTTGGCATCCTAAAACTAGTGTGAGATATATCATCTCTCAAGTGTACTAAGTTTAGTATAACCCTTACATAATATCTCTTATATAATATGGAGCATATTAAAGGGAGGTCCTTTGAAAGGCATGCCAAGTTATGTATAGGAAAAAACCACTTCAACCAAACATCCTTTGTAAATAAGATTAATTTCCTATAATTTTTTCTTAGTTGTGTTGAAAAACATGATCTTTGTAGTTCAATTTTAAATTATAAGTATAAAAAAGTAAGATTTGAATGTCAAGATGTCTTTTTTAGGCCTACAATAGTATGTGATATGACATTAATGTAATCTAAAATAATAAATATTTAGTGATAATTATATCATATAAAATACCACCATCACATGTTTTAAGTGATAATTAAGTGATGTATTCTAATTCATCTATGTAGGGACCAAAAAAGTAGGATAAAGTGGGCAACCATATTTAACACTAATGGTACTATTGATATTTTCTACAAATCCAATAGGATTTAAGAACTACTCAACCACCTTTTCATAAAAGAGTTATCACAATAATAATAAAAAATGTGGGAGGATTTAGCTAGGGGATGAATGCACCAATGCAAGTCTCCAATGATGCCTATTGCCACCTATTCAAATCCAAGTGTTGAGGGTGAAAATAGTGTAAGACCAAAGTTGATGCAATACAAAAACTATTGTAAATGGCTGAAATGAAGAAAATATTTATATAGTGCCTTGTTCTACACTATCATTCATATAACCACGTTCATTTTTGTGAGGGTAGAGACACATTTGTTTAAATTTGGGTAGTGATTTTGAGGTAGGCGAGGCCCATGGAAGAGATCATACTATCAAGAATTTGATGCAAATAAATCTCTTATATGGCATAAAATAGTGTAAGACCAAAGTTGATGCAACACAAAAACTAATGTATCTAGATGAAACCCTAATGAGTGCCAAGATTGTTGATAATGTAGGACCACAATACAAAAATAATATAAAAACAACCCAATGCAAGTTGATCAAATCCACCAGTGGAGAAAAAAAGATAAAGAACCTCAATCTATGGCTGATTTAGGGTACTTTAAATACGATCGAATGCACACATAGATCAAGCAATACATGCTTATAACCAAATAAATTTGATGCCAATTATAGTGTAGAGGGTTCTCAAGCTGAGCTATAGTTTGATGTAGATGTTGAATTTAGGGCATTGATAAGAGAGTTATAATTGCAATCTTAATGTAGGATGAATCGAGAAGGAAGATTTAATTAACATAAACATATACTATATTAAATCCTTGACTCAATAATTAATAAAATATGAAGGATTTATAAAAATGAGTGTAGTACACACGATGAGAATATTATGAAAGATTTGATCAAAGTAGCCAATCTTGAACTCGCCTTGCCTTGATCTCTTTGATCACCAACACGTATTATCACCATATCATAGATGAAACAAGGGAAAAGGTCTGTAATATTTGGGGCTAATTTTATGGTCAACACGTGCTATCCCCACCCTTTTTTTATTGCCCAAGCTTAACCATGTGTTTGACTGTGGGTCATGCTTAACTATGGGTAATCATGACCATTATGGTTAAGTTTAACTATGGAGGTAATCGTGAATAAAGAGGATGCAATTTAACTTTCATCGGGTTCAAAGTTGAAAATTTTTCACCGACGATGACTTTTCATCGATGACCAACATGCATCAGTAGTTGGTATCTGCTAGTTAAGCTCATCAGAGAAATCCCCTTTAACACTTGCATCAGATCCCTGTATTCTTTTTCTTGATGTTTTAATATTATATGTTTTCTCCTCTAACTTCCTATGAATCTTAGAGGATATTTTTTTAATAGATATTCCATGGTTGGGATAACTATTACATTCTGGTCACTAGCTAAAATTTCTCTTCAAGAGATTTCCAATGAGATCTTGACCATATTGATTGGAGTTTTAAAATGAAAGTTGTGGTTGTATGAATATTTTGTGATGTTCTTCCCTACTGGGTGTGACTTGATGTTGATATTCTTATATCCCTATTGATATTTTGATGAGTGGTTGCCCGACCCATTAATTTTTCTTAGATGTTTACTCATGTTTGTGGAGACCCCAATTACATGGTGGACATGAAGGATCTACAATGTCGATCCCAAATTTTTATATTAAAAAACATTATATATACACATGCACTTTAAGTGTAATGATAACTTGTAAGAAGTAATCTTTATTATAGCCAGAATGCTTAGGTGAATTTTAAAGAAAATTTAAATTTAATTGACTATAATGCATTTTTTTCATATTCTATAGTTATAGGGAATGTATTGATGTTTAAAAAGTCTACGATTTAAATTCTGATGCATGGTAGTTTAGTCTTTCAATTTCCTCTATGATTTTTCCTCATGTTTTTTGAAGGCTCAATCAATGATAAAAATTGAGCCTATCTTAGCCCATCCAAGGGATTCAAACCTGTTAGAGAAGTGTAACTTAAAATTAGGCTATAAAAAATTTGAAGTTAATAAATTACTTGACATTATAAAAACATATATACTTATTCTAAATTTAAAAATAAGGGTTGTATTAAAAAAATCACATCAAATAATTCATAGACTCAGTGGCATTGATGATATGTTAAAGGAACCATCATGATTCAAGGTTGATGGAATTTTCTTTGAGGCGAATGATTGTCTTGGTTCCTACCATATCCTTGAGGCATTTTTCATCAATTTACCTTAGTGGCTTGGCACATGTTTTATCTACTACTTATCCATTTGGATTTTTGTTTTGAACTCATACTTTTACCTCTACTTTGAGCATGGCTAAACCATGTAGACGTGGTGTTAAAATGGTTAAGAAAATGTTGGCATTTGGAAATAATGAAATCAAGAAAAAGTCTATCAATCTGTGCGTGTGGAGGCCACAACCTTCAACATTTAGAATTATTGGTCCTATGAGTGATAAATTTTAATCCTTCTTCCCTCTATGCTCTAGAATATATGATGTTTTGTAGTGGTGAATGTTTTCTTGGAGAGGTTGGTAAATATTGGAATGTTGAGCAACTTCATTCCATCTTATGTTTGGCTATAGAAAACAATTTTTTTAACTCTATCCCTCAAAAAAAAATTCTCATTTTTTTTCAAAAGAGGAGAAAGAAAACCACTAAGGTATAAATTTATATAATGGCTAGTGAATTTATTTTTATATTTCATTCCCTAGAGAAAAAATTAGAAAATAATATTAAAATTCTCATGGGAATGGACATTGAAACTGCATTTTTTGATGAAGTGGATGTTGTTGAAAGCATAGTATGGAGAAGGGGATGTTGTCAAAGGATGGGTTTGTGGACTTGGATGATGAGTATAATGTTAACCTAGTGTGGAAATACCCTCATAACATAAAATAATGGTAGGCAATTTTTAGTTTTCAAGATGATTCCCCTAATGTCACCCTTGGTAAAGGGAAATTACTTGATTAACCCTTGGAACCTCTAACAGTTAAAGATAAAGAGAATGTTGCTTTGTTTAATATCCATTCTTTTAAATGGTCAGTCTTTGAGAAGCTTATTTTAGATGAAATTAGTGTACATCATGCTTCAAAATGTTTAGAAATGGACACTATAGATCTGTATATTAACCCAACAAACAATAATATCTTCTAATTAGGTGAGGTGATGTGATTCTTGGAGGTGTAACTATGCAACATTTCTGAAATGCACTAGATTGAGAAGGAGAGTGAACTTTTGTTTATTTTTATTTCTCTGAGTCCTTGCTAGCATTTTTTTTCTAGTTTTGGTTTTGAGTTTTGGCCCCAATGGCTTCTTTGCTTTGTGGCATTGCTTATCTAACCTTTAGTGGTTGGTCCAGATAAACGTTAGTAATTGGTCATTCAATATTTATTTTTTGGGAAAGACTTTGGCTATTTTTTCGTTGTTTCTTGTTTGTTTATTGAGGGAGGGCACATTTTTCCGTATTAATTTATATAGAAAACTATATTTCAAAAATAAAAAATTCCATTACCAAGTAATATAGTTTAATTGTTTTTAATAAAATATATAATAAATTATTATTTATTTTCCAAAATTATTACCTATTATTATAGATTTTTTTTATGTTCATAATTGACTTAAATATTATAAAAAATAAAAAAATAAATTTATCATTATGCTTTTAGAGAGCTTAATGCATCTCCTTGTCATGTATCAGGGTTTTGAGATTTCATTTTTGTATATTATCCCCAGGTATTAAGCTTCTATCAAATAAGCCTACATTTATTTTACAATTAATCATTCATAATACAACCCCATACCTTTTGGGTGGTGTTTTCTTATTTAATGACCTCCCCATAAGAATATGCACTATTACATGTTTTCTAAATGGTATAAGAGAATATATTACCCAAGAATCCAAATAAATTTGTCCTAAATTATTTTAAAAGACAATGTACCACCTCTTTAAGATAATATTTTTAACATTATTTTGATGTTTCTTGGGTTTGAAAATTATTATCATTATCTTGAAAATCACACTCTTATTGGATATTTTATTGGTAGAATCCCCCTCAAATATATACTCAAGAGATGGGTTTAGTTTGGTTCAAAACCCCATGATATTAAGCTTGGAGGGGTGTAGAATACGACTAGTGAATTCTTCCTCTGTAAGGTTTTACACCCTAAATATTACATGTAACCATTCTCAAAAAAATTTATTGGTTTTTTAAAATATATCTTTTTGTCTTTTACCCCTTAATTAGTGATTTTATTGTTTCTAATAAATCCAAACTCAAAGTCTGTGTGAGGGTTGAATTTCTCAGTCTATTTGTCTTCCTTTGTGACTTTATTTATAAATTTTCCAATCCCTTAGGGTGGTTTGTCTATTTTGAACTAAACATATTATACCATACTCATCTTAAAAAATGTTTATGTATCGATGTCAACTTTATCCATACCTTAAGGTAATAATTGATATCTAGGATGACAAATAATGATTTATTCAAAGTGCCATGTATATTAATTTTTTGAACACTTGTTTTGGATTCTAGTCAGTTGGATAAAAAAATATGAGATAACCATCTTATGATGTCTAAAAATACTATTGTCAAAACCTCAATTGAATATGGTATGTTTAATGAGGGGATGGATGACAACTAGAAAGTGATTTGAAGTTGTAATAATTTCATAATAATATGGATAGTGTAGTGCCTATTATGAAACCTTATTTTTATTTTTTAGCTGCCAACCATAACCTAACGCTCACTCCATTAGTTCCTCAAGGAAACCCTAACACATTTTTTACAATAATTCTACACATTGTAAATGTCATCTCAATATTGTAGGATAATTTTCTCTCTTCTCATTAATCAATGGGGGTAATGAAGATTACCCTAAACTAAGTTATTATATGATCAAATATAATCACTCATTTAAAAAAAATGTTCATAATTTTTGTGAAATATTTAATAAATATATTCTTGTTGTGTGAATTGTAAATATTTATAAAACTTTTCATCATGGAAGGGCTGGTCGAATATATACCCTTCACATGGAAATTTAGACGTCCTTCAAATTTTATCACTAGCCCTAATTACATGGTGAAGACGGATGTACAATGCAAATCCCAACTTTTTATATTTCAAAGATGTAATGTTTGCTTCAAAAAGGAATATAAGTAGGGAAGTGATTTCAAATGGGATTATTATTATTAACATTGATGAATGTCATGTTGGGGTGTTATTACCACTATATTTTCAAATTAAGGATGCCTCTAAAATAAATATTTGTTGAAAGGAGAAAAAAAGAGGATTGGAAGTTTTTTTATTTCTACCAGGGTTTCACTCTATGCGTACCAACACTATTTTTTCTTTATTCACAAGATTTTAAACCATGGTACTTTTTGGATCTTATGAGATACTACCATTAATTGCCCCTCTAGGTAGCCTTACCCTTGGGTGATATTAGCCTATATAATTACATCTCCGTTATGTCCAACTATTGAAGCCACAATAGGAGATATTAGAGATAAGAGTAATGGAACCCTTGCTCAAATGCCTAAGAAAGTTCATACCCAAAGTCTTCCATGAGGTATATAATCTCAACATGATGTTATTTTACCTATTCCTAAGTTTAAATCTACTTTTCAATGGATAAAATAGTTTTGTTTAACATGTTATTTCTTAGTCATATTCCTTCTGAAAGTATGCTCAAATCTTGGGTTCAATCTACTTGGATTATCCATGGCATCAATCTGGAAAGCATCTAAAATATGACCAAGGGTTTATTTTTGTTACATTTTTTAACCCTACCCATTTTGGTGTGATTTTGAATAAGTACACCACATGGTATATCTACAACTCCCTTATGGTCCTTTCATCTTGGATAAGAGGGCTTTTGGTTTCTGACCATGCTACTCTCAAAGTCTGATTCTAAGTCAAGTTTTTTTGGCTTGCCTATTCCTTATTGACACTTCATCAACCAAATCATGTCCTCCATTGGTCATATAATTTTATAATAACTTACTTGGTTCTACTCATCCCATCCTCAAAAAAGGGTATGTGTTGAAATTGATCTATTAAAAGACCTTAAGGAGTTTGTTAATATCTAGGTTGGTGAATCTTATAACTCTCAATGAGTCTTATTTATCAACTTGCCTAATACCTACTTTCACTGTCAAGATACCATCACAAGATCAAAGAATTTCCATTGCATTTGCCTCATAATAATCTAATGCCCAATCCTACTTATGATATCTCTAATAACCCTCCTAAAGATAGGTGTAAATTGTAGGGGGGTGTAAAAATAACCATAACAAGGCCATTATCAACCAGAACCCACTTAACAATGCCAAACTCTCCTCAAGGTCCATGCCAAAAGAACCAATTCTAAATGTTCAACCTGCTATGGAATATTTTTAGTTAAATTAATACACTAAGGAGCTTGCTCATACTGAGGTTGAAATAGTTAAACCCATGTATTTTAGCATGCACATGGATGCTGATGTTCTTTCCGTTTCATAGCTCTCTACCCTGAGAATCTCACATGATATTTTTCCAAATTATTTTCCTCCCACTCACATATTTCCCTTGATAAATAGTAAGTAAATTCTCCTATAGTATTTCACATTGGGGCTCTTTGAACCACTCTCACAACCCTCCTCATTGAGGGACCATGATGAATGAAGAATATGTGGTGGAGTATGTAGATAGATTACCATTTCAACTTAAATGTTTGATGCATTCTAATAATACTCAATTCTAATTTTTTTTTTATGAAACTATAGAGGGATTGGATTATGAGGATACGCTTCTTGACACCCGTAATCTATGAATTACTTCTCATGAAATGTTTGGGGTCTCACAAAATCAAATCAGAAATATGTTGTGCAAGATTTTTAGAGGAAATTTACAAACATGGACATTATCTACCTTCAAAAAGTTAAGGTAGTAGATTTCATTCTCTATGTTGTCAGTAAAGTTATTTGGTTTGATAGCATTGTTCTAAAAATTAATCATGATATAGGTCATGAAGGTATAATTACATTTATTTCTCCAAAATGGCATCCCCGTTATGTGAACTCTGGCTCTGATCCCATGCATCATGTCATTTAGGTCATTTTTAATATTGATTACCACTTTATTGGGATTTTTAATGCATATGCCTTAAATGACATGCATGAAATATCAAGTTTATAGCAGTGGATAGCTAATGAACTTCCAAAATCCCACTTGGATACATGTGGTGACTTTATATGGTAGATCAACATGCTGATAAGATCATGCATTTTATGATGCAATGGATGGCTGGTGAAAGGGAAGATTGGATTTTTATGCATAATAAATTTGGATTTTATGACCCCAACACCATGCATAATATAAGCTTGATCAAGTAATGTTTTCTATGAAATATTACTTCTCTTTCAACAATTTTTTTCATTGCCAATAGAAACCATGCTAGATTTTATCCTTTTCTATCACTCTCCCATCCACTTCTACATTACTTGGTAATTCAAGAGGCCCAAAATTCAAAAAAGTACTTTTTTTATAAATACTACACTCTTAGAGCATGAGCCCATCATCTCCCATGTTTGGAGAGTTTGGAACTTGGTCCTGCATCCATATAAGCAGCCAAGTTGGATTCAATGGTGTGTTGATGCACATGACTTGATTTCTCTAAATATATGACCAATAAATAGCCAAGGTAAGGTGGTTTTCCTACTCTACCACCTCCTCTCATCTGAGTTGTGTAATGGTAGAGCTTAAAAAAAACCTTTCTATGAGCCTCTATAAAAACAAGTGGTATTTATTATGTAGTGTATCTAATCTTCAAATAATTACAATGTTCAGGGGGCTCAAATTTAGGCCTAAATGCACTAGCTTAAAGTGGGTGATAAGTTATCCAAGGAATTATTTCATATGATCAAAGCCAAACATGCTTCTCATTATATAGATCCATTCAAAATTGGCTAATGCATTACTAAAGTGTTGGATATGATCTAATCTTTCATATGACACTATCATTCTTTGCAAGATAACTCTTGCTCAAAGAGTAGCTTATGATAATAAGATATCTATTGAGGATATTCAGGGGATTGTCATGCAAATGGCCAATGACAAAGATCTTGGATGTGATGGATTTCCATGTGAATTATATAAAAATATGTTGGATACTGCTGGGATGAACTTATATCATGTTTATCTTGAAGCTTTCAATGCCCATTCCTTGGGGACTAGCATTAAAAAATGACATGTATAAAATTAATTCCTAAGTAGGGAGATAATGATATAATTGGTATCCCATCACTTTACTCAATGTTTCATACAATATCATTGCTAAATTTCTAATGCTTCATCTTCACCATCTACTACCTTTGGTTGTCAAACCTGAATAATTAATATTCATTAAAAGCAGATACATTCTGGATAACCTCATTATTATGTGGCAAGGTATGGAATGAGTTGTTAAGAAATCCATATTCATAGTTATAATTTATTATTAGTGTTAATGTGTGTTAATAAATAGTTGTAAATGAGTTGTAATTAATAGTTCATTGTTAGTATTTAGTTGTTAGGATAATGCACATAGATTAAGTTTGGATATTATATTAGGATGAATGAGAGATTGTTGGGATTAGGTGAAAGAAAGAGATCATCCTTAACTCCTTGTTTTTAGGATCTCATTGAGTTATACATATGTAATCTCTCCTAATGTATTATGATCCAAATGAATTAAATAAAGATTTTATTGTGTTAATATTGTTCAATTTTTAATAGTGGCATCAGATCTATAAAAAATGAGTCTCTGAGAAATTTGCATACTTGTATTATTAAATAATAGAGATCACCCAATCATCAGATGAAAAGTGGAAATTACATTTTGCACAGAAATCATAATAGCATGGATCCATCTTGAACATGCATCTAAGAGTGAAACAATCAATCAAAACATGTTTGAAGCTGAAAAGGACAAAATCTAAAGGTTTAAAGTGGAATTTAAGATAAAATTGCAACTAGTATATCAATGAAACAATAAGAGACATCTCAATCAAAGGCTTTATATTTTCTCCAATTTGTATATGGTGCAAGGTTATAATCATAAAATTTGCTCTTCCCTTTGGCCATGTTGATTTTTATTTCTTCCAATAATATATTTCTGGAAATGCATAGAAGTATGTCTTATTAGTATTAATTTGATACCCAACCTTCACCATCTCACATCCCATCAATACATGATATGATGTTATTGAAAGTTAATGCTATGGTGTCTTGAATTTGCTCCTTAGAAAATCACATTGAGCTTGCACTATGTTTCTAACTTGCATGAGGAGATTCCTCCATCTGTATCTAGAACTCACCATCCTCTAATAATGTCCACAATGACACATTCTATTTCATAGTCTTATTGCATTAATTCATTATCTAAAAATCTCTTATGGTCAGTATATAGTTAAATTTTTTATTAATAGGTCTTGTTTAGTTTAGTTTCTCTATTGAGATATTATTTATCTAAATGTTTTTATATAAAAATTAATTATAAATTATTACTTTTTATATTTACATTTAAGAGATAAAATCTTGTTGTGAGTATCATTAAAGTCAAGTATTTGTTAGAGTCTCAATATAAAATTCTTACTTTGTTGTTAAAGTCAAATGTATAAGCTTTGTTTAGGTGAATATTAGTGTGTTATGTCAATATTTATTTCTAAATGATTGATTTTTTTTTGTAGAAATTGACGTCCTATGACTATTTTTTGGCTCAAGATGGACAATCCATTAGAAAAATTCACTAGTCTCAATTTTCACATTTGGAAAGTGAAAATCCAGATGTAACTAATGAATGCAAATTTGTGAAGGATAATACATAGAATAAATGTATCACCAAAAAATTTAAGTAATCTAATAGAATGGAAAAATAGAGATGATAAATCTAAAGCCATTATTGTATTAGCTATTTTACATTCTAAATTACATTATGTGGGAAAACCTCAACAAACTATTTGGAACAAAAATAGTGAATGCAATTTTTTCTAAAACTCTAATTGGTCAGATTAAATATGAATGAAGGGTCATCATGTCTAGCTATATTAATAATCTAAGGTCTCTCATAAAATAACTAGCCAAAGTCAAAGCCCCTATAGAAGATGAGGATGTGAAAGCCATATTATTGAATACCTTGCCTCTCAAATACAACAATGTTGTTTTTACTCTTGGTCAAATGCATTCTCAAACTCTATAAGATACGATTTCAACTCTTTTAGCTGAAGAAAAAATAACGAGTGAAAAGATATGAAAGATGAGAGTATCGTATTTAGTAAAAAAACATAAAAAATTATATAAAAGCAAAGAGGAAATTAAATGTTGTTAATGCAAGAAAAATGACACACATCATGGAATTTTAAAATTCGTATGGATGATATGTGCAAAATAAATCTCAAAGTAAAATCAAATGAAGCTAACATTATTACTGAAGAATAAGCAGATAAGATTAGATGAATTAATGAATGAAGATAGTATGTATAATTTTGAATATTTTTAGTACTGAGCATCCATATTGATGATGGAGGTAATGAAGGAAGGAATTCAAACAATGACCTCTCATCAATCACCAGGGATGGGTCTACTTTATGATGTAGTGACATTTTTATTTTTAATTTAATTTTAGTTCAATGTGTTTATTTTCCATTGTGCATTGATTTTGGTGAACCTATTTTTCATAGTTTTATTGTGTTCACTAAAACCTCTACAATGAATTTTTGGAAAGAGATGAATGTTCAAATAATTAGACTCTTAAGGGTAAGATAAGATTTAAAAATAAACTTCTATTGTATATTTAGTATGGGGAGCTCTATGAATCTAGGGGAGATTCATAATTCAAATCTCGATAACATCACAAAATTCAAATCAATTTGGAATCTCTAGGAATCTGAAGGATTGGAATTCGAGGCTTAGGAACTTCAATGGAATTTTGTTCACAACTATAACTGGATGAAGTTTTACTTGGTCTAAGCAGTGTATTTAGGGAACAACATTTTTAGGATATTTATCTCTTCACCTACATTCACATCAAGAGAGAGAATTTTAAGAAATTAGTATTCATAGTTATAATATATTATTAGTGATAATGCGTTTTAAATAAATAGTTGTAAATAAGTTGTAATTAATAATTCATTGTTAGTAGTTAGTTGTGAAGATTTCTCACATAGATTAAGTTTGGATATTATATTAGGATGAATGAGAGATTTTTGGGATTAGGTGATAGAAAGAGATCAATATTGAATCCTTATTTTTAGCATCTCTATTATCTATATATAAGTAATCTCTCCCAATGTATTGTGATCTGAATGAATTGAATAGAGAGTTTATTGTGTTAGTATTATTCAATGGACTATCATCACCCACTAGGTAGGACTTTTATGGATTGTATTGAGCCAATTTATTGTAATAGTTGATTCACTTTTGATATGATTGAGAAGATTAAATCACTCAATCTTTTCAAGTATATGGGTTGGAATTTATTACATCATCCAACCCCACTAGATTTATAGTGTGATTTGACTTGGTTTAGTCATGCTCATCAGATTATAATTATGATTAAGTTACATGGTTGAGCTAATCTCAACTATCAAGTGATAACTCACATTTTTTCCAAAGTTGGGGGCATGTGTCCTCCAATATATCTCCATATCTCTCTATATATGCACTTTCCATATTTTATATTTATCCTAATCACAACTTTAATGATTCATAATGATACATCTTTTGAAATCAAATTGCCAAAAGGCAAGGCAGTTATATTGATACATAGGTGTACTCTTAAACCTTACTATCTTTCAATTTCAATCATTTCAATGCTTTCAATTTTAGATTATATGAACTGATTTTATACTGTAACATGATCTTGGTTTTAGGTTAGTCACTAGAAAAGCACTCATGTTGGGCTCAAGAAAAGGCAAGGTGTGTTATACATAACTAGATACACATTTATTTTCTTCTAAGCTATCAATTTAGCTAAAGATTAAGGGGGAAAATGTATACACTATTTATAAATTATATAACACCTCAATCTTGTACACTTGGTAAATGCATATCATGGATCTACCTTCAGCTTCTACATATTTTCCACTGTTGAAAAGTTCGCACACACTATATCTTTGTGTATATTGCTTATCTCTTAATATGATCAATATTATTATGATAAATCAAACCTTATATCTTGCCTATAATGTTGTAAACCTTCTGATCATCTATCTTTTCTAGTTCTAGGCCTTTGTTTATTTATTTAGAATATTTAATGGTTAATTAGGCTAATTTAGACCCTTAATTTACTTTGGTGTGTAATTAAATAATAATTATTTATTATTTATGAACACGAGGTGAAAACTTGGTGTAAACAAATTATAAAATATAATTATTTATTACTTATCAAATTATTCTTAGGGAAAAATGAACCCATTGGTTACAATAGTCATATCCCTTCATCTCCACTATAAATAGTGTTTTGCCTCTATTTTAATTTACACTCAATTGAATATTAGTGATTGTGACAAAGTTATATTTTAATGTGGCAAATATATTATAGAGTTTTTTAAAGGTTGATAAAGAGGAGTGAGGGAATAAATAATTATATTGGGCAATTATGTTTCTCTATTTATGAATAATCATCTTTGTGGCTTTTTACCTCTCAAAAGGTTTTCCCATATTATCTCATTGTGTTCATTGATCTATGCTTTGTTATTCATGATCATATCTATATTCTATCCTTTGATATTCAATACACATTACATATTGATTTCAAATCTTATCATGGTACCATAGCTAGTAGGGTGGATTTGAGTAAGCAATAATATTGAAAATTACTTTGTATTAACTTGAAGAGGATATTCAAAGTATTTTCAAGCATGGGATTCCATTATTGGTAGGTGTATGGACTTGGAAGAATTATCATTCTTAAAAAAATATATTGATTTGTTTGATTTGTGTTTGAGATCAAGAAAGCTTTATTTTAAGCTTTCAGATCCATGTTCAAGCAACCAATTATCAATTTCAAGTGTGAAAACTAGACAAATCCTCTATGGTGCCATTTTTATAATGTAGGTGCCTAAAAAAACTTAGGAAAATTATTTTGAAAGGTTTTGGTGTTCTTTTTTTTGGCATTTGAAAGTTCTTTTGTTGATTACTATACCTAACAAAACCTCTGCCAAACCCCTTGAAACATTTGTGGCTCTATTTATTTTTCACAAGCTATTAAAGGTGCTATAGTATGTCTTGGGTGATTTGAAATACTAGTTTTTGCATCTAAAATTCAATTTTGAAGGTCTAAACTACATTGGGGCAAGTTTTCAGGAAGATTGGCAAAGTTTGGAGATCTCTAGTGGCATATGCAATTTACCATGAACACCTCTATTGCTACAAGTGTGCCATTACCAGTATCAAAAAAATTTGGATGTTGATAATAGTTATTAAATTATTAATAAATAATATATTTTTTACTTTTCATATTTTCCACATAGGACCTATGGCCCCCACCTTCCTCGTCTTTAGTTGTCTAATCCAAAAGTTAAAAAAAAGTAATTTATATTTACTGTTCAAATTTCATGCACTATATATATGAATCAATATGTTTTTTTTTAAATTAAAAAAAATAAAAAGGGTTTAAATATAAATTAATGCATGTAATTCTTGACTAGTCTCTTATAAGGGTTGGTGGCTCTCATTTTGCTAAAACCTTGTAAGGAAGAGGTCTAGTGTTCAAAACCCACTATCTCTTTTTGATTTTTTGTCAATTCAAATTATTTTTTGGTCAATTAAAAAACTTTTTTAGTTTGCGTGTGGAGTAACTCACATGCAAAATCCTAGTGTAACTTCGACCTATGTTTTTTGACTTTTGACCTAGATAATATTTTGTCTAGCATAGTCATGTGACTAGTCATTTTCTAGGTTTTGAAACCTTCCAGATGTATTTATGTGGTTCATTTTTTTATTTTGAAGCTTATTATTATAGTTTTTTACATCTTTTTTAATAACAATGTTTAGATAGATGTTCTGTGTGACTCTTACTACACCTAATCTAATGCGAATTCTTATTATTTATTTCATTATTTCATATCCATTTGAACAATTATTATCTTATTTACACTATACATCTAATTTATATTGAAAATAGAGTATAAAATCAAATTAAAAAAAGGGGATCAATTTTAAAGCTCTATCTATTGTTATATTGTCATTCTTAAAGGGAAGCAATGGCTTCACCTAGATTTGTACTAGATAAATTTCAAATGATTAATGGATCTAACTATAATATATAGAAAATCTATATTAAATTAGAATTATGACCTAAAAGGTGTGGAACATTGTCATTGGGATTGAAAAATATCTGTCTATTACATCTCAATTTCTCATTAAGCTAATTTACTTTTTAACTGTGGATTATTATGGTTATTAAATTGATTTGTTACTTTTTAACTAAATTTTAAGTCATAGGTTATTATGGGACATATGTATGTTACTTGTATTTCATGATTTCATTATTATGAGTTAGATAATTGTGAATTCTATACATAATGATTATGTTACATTTGATATTACAACATTATTTTCTATTATATATCATGATGTATTTGACTAACTACCTTTTTGTCATGAATTGGATGCAAGAGAGTTCATCCCTCAAAGCATGACAAAGGGAGAGCATCATGGGAGAAGGTGATATAGATGGAGATGGTGAAGGATGATAGAGGAACTGCTAAACCTATGCACACACCATATTAGATTTTAGATGTATATGCATTGTGTGTTTGGATTGTTAGAGTTAGTATGTTTTTAAAGTTAATTGTAATTAAATATTAGAGTTTATGTGTAATAAATGTTAGTACATATATATGGAATAAATCTTGTATGTGATTGCATCATGTCTATTTTACGTAGACTTAGTGCTTAATGTTGCAATATGATATTATAATATTATTTTACCTATATTTGTTTATGATTATGACAACATAAATCTAGTAGATGATATATAATTACTATTATATATAAACTAACAAAATGTCTTTATAATGTTAAGCTTGCTATTATTGATATTCAAGGATATCAATATATGATAATCTATTAAAATAATGAAAGACATAGTTAGCCTATATAAACTAGTAATAACTCAAACAATTATCTTGTTACGATTAAAATAAATAAGTGTCTGTTATATAATTTTAATATAAGAAGATAGTTGACATTGTGTTTATAATATTACCATAAAAATAAAGGATATAATTAACTTTATTAGTTATTGAAGGAGGTTGAATTATCCTAAATACTAACCCAAGATCTAAGCCTAATATTTCTAACATGTATAGACTACATTGAAGCGGAAGTAATACTTATCATTGTTAATAATGTTTTTAGTAGACTTTTAGAGTGAGTTACTCAGATATATAACATAGAGTAACATGCATAATTTTGAAATGAACATATTAATGATTAAAGAATTAGGAAAAGTTTGAGTAAAGTGAAATTAGGGATTTTCTTAAGCATTGCTAATGGAAGTTAACTGGTCTTAGTCTCTATTTGAAATGGAAAAACATGGTGATTACGAGTTGATAGAGATTACATGCAATTTTGAATGGAAAGGAGTTGGGCAAGTAGAGCAGAATAAGAAGTGAGTCATGGAGGAGAAGGACACATAGACAAATAAAAGAAAGGGAAATTAGAGAAAGAAAGAGAAGGAAGTAATTTTGGTTTGATTCAGTGTCAAGTTGGAAACAATAGCAAGGTTGGTGATGTTTTTACTATTCTATTATTTAAAGAACTCTATAAGTAATTTGATTCCTAGGGTTTAGAAATAAATTAAATTTTGTATGGGGATATAGGCTTATCCATATGGATGGCTCAGTCATCTATAGAAATAAGAGATTATCCTATAAACCCTATGAATTTAAAACAATTATGTATAGACACGAAACCATAATAGTTAAATGGTTTATTTGCTTAGACTGTGTAATGCCCTGGTTCAAAAATAGAAATCAGGGATAATAGTTTTTGAAAAATATAATTTTGGACTGAGTTTGAAACTCTAGATGTATATTTTCACAAATTAAACACTCTATAGGATATATATATATATATATATATATATATATATATATATATATATATATATATATATATATATATATATATATATATATATATGCACTCAGCTAGGTATATAGACCAACTGAGTATATATATATATATACACTAAAGTATAATATATAGGTCATAAGGATATTATAATATATATATGAGTTAAAACTAAAGATGTTTTGAATGGGTTAGAATGGGATTCTGTTATTGTTGATTTGTTTAGTAAATATGATATGTAGAAGTTGATTAGGTAAAATGTATATATATTGTTGATTTGATTAAGTCTATGTATAAATGAGACTATTGATTTAGTTAGTATATGGACTATGTAAATTTGATAGTTAAAACAATTGGCAAAATTAAATAGGAAATGAAGTCATTCCTTATTGGAATTCGTATATGTGTGTGTCTATATATATATATATGGTCTGAGTATTTATAAATAAAAAGATAAGAGTATATACATATGTTTATATAAGGACTGTGCATACTTGAAATACGCATATAACACACACACACAAATATATATCTAAGTATTTGGAAATACAAAGATATATATATATGTGTGTGTGTGTGTGTGTGCGTGTGTTTATATAAGGACTAAGTATACATAGTCCTTATATATATATATATATATATATATATATATATATATATATATATATATATAAAATGACTATGTATACTTGAAATATATGCATAAAACACACACACACACATACCCACATATAGAATGAGTATGTATAACTATTCAATGAAATTGTGAGTTTGTCAATTTAGACATAAGACTTGAACACCATATGTATATGCATAAATGAATGGTTCACTTTTGATATACAAATATTGAGAATTTATGACAGTATGTATATTAAATATTCAAGTATGAAATATGTATATATATATATATATATATATATATATATATATCTTCATCTTCCATTGCAAAGAACTTTGGTTTGAAGACTATGTATACATGTAAGTTATTATGAGAGGAAAGATATAAGCTAAGTTTTAATTTTGAAACCTATAAAGTAATTTACATTTTTAAGATTATAAGATCTTCTATTAAGAGAATGACTGTGTCATGTTTGAGTGAATATATGTGAATGGGTCATATTATTCAAAAACTTATATAGATTTTGTCTCATTCTAAAAAGTTTACAGATCTTAAGGAATTGGTTTTTGGCATTGGTTTTATTTGATATATACACCTAAATATTTCGAAAGAGTTTAAAACCTTAATTAATAACTAAGTTTAAGTTTAGGATTGGATGGTTGATTAGTTTATTTAACTATGTTTCCTTTTATACATATACAGTAGAAGGATTTTATTATAGGAAAAATAGGGTAATTGTTTGGGGTGAATTGATCATAATTAAATAATATCATTTATGTTTAAATTTATGAATCAAATTAGAGCTTTAAAAAATGTTGAGATCCTAATTAGATTTTAATGCTTCTTCATGGAAAGTTATTGAATTATATATTCTTGAAGTGAATGCGAAAATACCATAGCATTATATATATATATATATATATATATATATATATATATATATATATATATATATATATATATATATATATATATATATATATATTATGGAAAGTGTATAAACATATGTTATATATCTATATGTGAACTTAGGTTTGCATACATGTATATAGCTGGTATGAATATATTATGCATACCTATAATTATAGTTTTTGATTAAGTTATGAAGTCATAAAAAACCAAAGGATAGGGTACTTCAATTTTGTGCATAAAGTCTCCCAATAGGTATAATATAATGAAATATTATGTCTTTTAAATCATTATGACTATTGTTGTAATTGAATGGTATGTGTATGTACACACACACACACACATGTGTGTGTGTGTGTGTGTGTGTGTGTGTGTATATATATATATATATATATATATATATATATATATATATATATATATATATATATATATATAAAATGTGTGTGTGTATACACACACATTTATATTACACACACACACACACACACACACACACACACACATAGATATATGAGAATGTTGTGTTTTTACATTTGCATTTACTTATGGAAGATAGATCATGCAATAAAAGTATGTATTGTACCTATTTGGTACTAATATTGTACTTGTTATGATAATCATTTATATGTTAAATAAAATTGAAAAGATTCATACATATGTTTGACAGACTAAATGTATGCGCGCACACGCGCGCGCACACACACACACATATGAGAATGTTGTGTTTTTACATTTGCATTTACTTATGGAAGATAGATCATGCAATAGAAGTATGTATTGTACCTATTTGGTACTAATATTGTACTTGTTATGATAATTATTTTTATGTTAAATAATATTGAAAAGATTCATACATATGTTTGACGGACTAAATGTATGCATAAAGATTATTCCTGTAAGTAACATGTTTTTTATACCTGCTAATAGAATAATCTATATGAACCTATCAGTTAAAATATATTTAACCAAATCTCACATTGTTGGCACTAACTAAGTAGTGAGATGGGCTTCACTAGCTTACTTTAGATCACCAATGCAAGATGAAGGTAATCTGATCAAGTGGTGTGTATGAATTTGATTGATCCTAGAGATCATTAGCTATTTAAAAAATTTGGCCAAAGTAATGTTAGATAGACATTGTCATTTCATATGTATGATTTATATGTTTGTGTGATATCATGTTAGAACATATTTTATTTATGGTATACATCTTGTAATAAAAATCTTACAACACATTAGTACTAGCATGCCTCTCTGGATTTCCGCACCATCACTATCTGCCCATCTATGAAGGGAGAGACATTCCCCATTTGGAGAGTTGTGCAGGGAATTGAGGGTATATGATTGGTGTGAAAAAAACACTCAGATGATGCTCTCCCTCCCCACTGTAGTACTTATTAGAGACTATACTTGAGATTATCAGAGATAATAGAGTTAGAGTGACTCGAGCTCCATGGAGAATTGTATCTATTATTGTATTTATGTTGAGGCATAATTCCTATTGAAAATGTAATCACTTACTATACATTGACAGTAGTGGTTGTATTTTTGTACCAATTGTGGCTGGATTTTAATGTAATCACTTTCCTTATATAGTTATGTTATGTTACATAAGATGCTAGTGATCAATAACTATAAATGCTACATGTTTACATATATTTAATATGTTTAGTTAGTATGTTAAGATCACTAATTAGATTATCATGGTATAATCTAATGAAAGAATAAGTTTTATGTGAATTAAAAAAAAAAAAAATACTGCATTATTCTAGTAAATCTCTATGGGGATGTTACATTGTGGTATAAGAGTTGTGGCTCAAACTCTAGGACTTAATGATTCTAATAAAATTTTAATATTATTATGATATCATAAAGAAGATTGGTGTGAGCATGAGCATTTGGAGAGGATCCTTTCAATGTTAATGATAATAACCCTTTATTTGATGCTAACCAATTTACTACTGAATAAGCATCAAATTTAGATCAGATTTTTGTAGCCATGAATGAGACTAAGGACAAAATCATAGCCCTAGAATAGGAAATTCATGGACATGAAGAGGAATCCCATCAGGTTGAGCCTAAAGAGTATCCTATTGAGCAAAAAATTCCTCAAGAGCAGAGACACAAGGAAGTGCCTCAAGATGCAAGAGCACGTGTAGTTATGGAATTGGCAAAGGATATGAAAAAGGTGAATCCACCTAATTTTGATGGAACTATTATGAGAGATAGATCTGAAGCATGTTTGAATGAAATAGAAAAGTATTTCAAGATTTGAAACTACTCTAAGGTTACCAAAGCTATTTGGGGAGCATATCAGTTGGATGGAGAAGTAACTATGTGGTGGGCCAACAAGAAGTTAAAAATGAATTTGAATTTGTCCACCTCTACTTGGGATCAATTTATGACACTATTTAGATCACAGTGGCTTTCAAAATTATATTTTCATCAAAATCTTATAGATTTTTAGAATCTGAAGGAGACTTATCAGTGAATGAGTATTAGGAACAATTCACCAAAGTTCTAAAATATGTATCTCACTATCAGGTAGATGAGAGGTTTAAGATTAGGAAGTTCATCATGGGATTAAAACCCTAGATTAGTGGAGAATTAAATGTTCATGGACCATCTACCATAGAGCAAGTATTTGAGAAAGCAACCAAATAAAAACAAATTTTAAATCTCTTTCTCATGTTAGGGACAAGTTTAAGAAAAAGTTTGTAAGTTTTAAGCCAAATTTCATGAAGAAAATTTGGAAGCAAAGGAGTGGAGACTCCAAGAGTTAGTTTAAGAGTCAGAATACCATATCAACAGTGGTTCATGTAGCAAGAAACTAGTTAATGGTTCCAAAGGTAGTTTCAATGAAAACCAATAGTTTGATAGGAAAGAACCACCAAGAGGTTGCTTCATCTGTGGAGGTGACCATTTTTCACATGAATGTACTTAGAATAAGCTAAGGAACAAAGGTTCTACCCCTCAATAAGGGAAATTTTAGCAATGTATTCATACGACAATTGATGATTGATAAGTTGAATTCCAAGTTTCACCTATAGAACTATCAGGGATTTTGTTTGAATGTCCAATTTCCATTTTGATAGATATAGGGGCTACATAATGTTTTATATCTCTTAATATTCTAAATAAATTTTATATAAAAGATAGAGTAATGGAAAATGCATAGTTGGTATAATATGGCAATGTTTATAAAGTCCAAGTTGACAAGTATTTAATTGAAACATAAATTAGGTTGTCAAAATTCACAACGGTTATGGATCTTTATGTAGCACCACTAGGGTCATATAATGTGATCCTAGGAGTCAACTAGATTGTGAAGCATAAGGCCAAAGTCGACTATTATCTTAAAAGGGTTGAGTGTCTTGATGATTTTATAAATCAAACACTAATTTAGGGTGAAAAAGGGAGTTAAGGCTTAGGTATATTTCTACAATGAAACTTAAGAAGGTCCAAGGAAAAGGATGTCAAATATTTATCATCAATATAAATGAAATGGAGGAAACTAAAAAATCATCAATTGAATATTATTCTTTTCTTAGGAATTTCCATGATGTGTTTCTAGAGGAATTACTAGGCTTGCCTCCTAAATGGGAGTTTAATTTCTCTATTGATATCAAACCAGGATCAAAACCTTAGTTTAAAGCACTGTATAGAATGAAAACCACTGAATTAGTCTAATTGAAGGCATAAATTCAAGATTTTTCCAAAGGATTGATTAGACCAAGTGTTTTACCATAGGGTACACCAATTTTCTTCATTAATAAGAAGGATGACACTCTTTGAATTTGCATTGATTATAGAATGCTGAATAAAGCAACCATAAAAAATATGTGTCCACTACCTCAAATAAATGATCTTTTGGATCAAATGCAAGAAGAAATGGTCTTTTCTAAGATTTATCTTAGATCTAGATATCATTAGTTAAGAATAAAAGATGAGGATATTCCAAAGATGACATTTATAACTCGCTATGGGCATTATGAATTTACAATGTTACCATTTGGGTTGGTGAATGCATCTGCAACATTCATGAATCTCATAAATAGTGTGTTTAGAGATTACCTAGATCATTTTGTTTTGATCTTTTTAGATGACATTATTATATATTCTAAGGATGAAAAAGAGCATATTCAATATTTAGAGTTGGTTTTCCAATGTCTGTAGAAGCATAAGTTGTACGAAAAATTGTCTAAGTGTGCATTTTTTCTAAAATAAAGTACAATATCTGGGACATATTATCTCAACAGATGCCATTTATATTGATATAGATTAGATAAGAGCCATAAACACCAAGGAATGCCCACGAGATAAAGAGTTTCATGGGATTAGTAGGCTATTATAGAAAATTCATTTCAAATTTTTTCAAGATAGCTAATTTGATCACCTCTCTACAATGTAAGAATCAAAATTTTATCTAGTCAGATAAGTGTGAAGTAGCTTTTCAGGAATTGAAAAGAAGGCTTACTTCAGTACCAGTGTTAAGAGTTTCTGATCCCAATGGTCAATTTTAAGTGATCAAAAATACGTCTAGGGATAGATTAGGAGTCTTTATACATGATGGTATAGTAGTAGCTTATGATTCAAGGAATTTTAAGCCTTATGAGGTGAATTACACCCCTCATGATCTTGAAATTACAACAATTGTTCATGCTTTATAAGTTTGGAGACATTATTTGTTGGAAAAACTATTTGAGCTCAAGATTGATAACTTGGGACTTAAATACATCATTACCCAACCAAATTTGAATATTCATCAAAAATATTGGTTAGAGTTTTTGTCTAACTATGACTTTAATATCAATTACATTAAAGGCAAGGAAAACATAGTAGTTGATGCCTTAAGTCATAGAAGGTACATAATATCTATGACTACTATTAGGAGTACTTTTAGGGATTATATGATCAAGTTCTCACTAGGAGATGAATTCTATGATCAAATTAGGAAATATTTATTTGAAAATGCTTAGAATCCTAAGTATAAAGGATATAGCTTAGAGAGTGATGGTCTTCTACGATATAATGGAAGGATGTATGTGCCAAATCAAGAGAATCTAATGAGCACCATGCTTAAAAAACTACATAACACCTCATATTCAGGACACCCAAGAATAACTAAGCTCATGGAAGAGCTTAGGTCACTTTATTTCTAGAATGGAATCAAGAATAATGTGGTGGACTTTGTGTCATGTTATCTAGAATGTCAGTAAGTGAAAATTGAACATGTGCATCCAACTAGATTGTTATATCCATATGACATACTAGAGTGGAAATGAAAGGTGATTAGTATGGAATTTATCCAAGGATTACCATATCATGGAACATGCATGTCATGATCTTGGTTGTAGTTGATAAACTAAATAAGGTAGCATATTTTATACCAGACAATTTGACTGATGATGCACCAACTCTTGCAAAGAGATTCGTAAAAGAAGTGTATCGATTGCATGGATTTTTAGAGAAGATCATATCAGATCATGATTCAAGAATGAATTTTATGTTTTAATTTACTCTGAATTCAGCTTTGGGTATGCAACTAAACTTTAACATTGCATATCACCCACATACTGATGGTCAAACTAAATAAGTTAATCAAGTGTTAGAGGATCTTCTTCATATGTATTGCATGGATCAGTAATACAAATGGGAAGAATACCTTCCTTTGGTTGTCTTTTCATACAAAAACTCATACCAATCTAATTTTAAGATGGCATCATTTGAAGCACTTTATGGAAGAAGGTGTAGGATACCAATCAGTTGGGATAGGTTTGAAGACAGGGTAGTCTTTGGACCTGACATGCTTTTAGAAATGGAAGATCAAGTTAGAAAAATCAGGTAGAGATTAGTCAATACTAATGATAGGAAGAAGAGCTTTGCTGATATGAAGAGAATAGATAGGCAATTTTTAGTAGGTAGGTTAGAGCATAATATTATGTCCCACTTTTTGGTACAAAGGGGACAAAAAAATAAAAATATGAACATTTCTCAATTTGTATATACATTAGTGACTTAACCATATAAAATGTGAAAATGGTGTAAACTAATAAAATGTTTCATTTAAGTGTAGATTACATTTATTATTATTTTTTAAATAAAAAATACATTTTTTAATACCTAAATACACAGTGTGTATGTTTCATGTAAAAAAAGTTTTATTGAGTACTTGATTTCTCCTCATAATTTTATCAAAACATAATATTTTCTCAATATTTTTTGCAAAAAGGTTTTAGAAATATGGACGTAGTTCAATATTTTTTTATAATTTTTTGATTAAAAAAATATTTTTTTATTAATTTTTTGATGATCAATGTAGGGAATATCAATGCTTATGATTTCTCCTCACTATATATATATATATATATATATATATATATATATATATATATATATATATATATATATATATATTAAAATAGACTATTTTTTTAACCATTGGAATAAGGACATTAAAGTCAAGTGCATTGATATTTTTCAAATTTTTTTTGGCCATAGTCTTCTGTTTTTCCTAGTGACTCAAACATATGGTACTTCATTTTATAAATAAGTATATTTTACTAAATAAATGAAAATAAATATTAAATATTATTAAAATTTATAAAAAATTATATTATTAGAAAGATCATAAAAAGACCTATTTACAGGTAGAGCCACATGTTTTTATTTTAATTTTTCATCCTAATACATGGCATATAAAGTAGAAATTTTAGGCCAATAGAATATTTCCACTTCAATGGGTGAGGATTTGATGCCACATGGGGTTTGAAAGAAGGGGGTTCGAATGAAGGGGGTTCATTGGAAACCCCTTCATTTGAACCCCCTTTGAATAAATCATTTCATTGGCTAGTTTATTTAAATTAAACAAACACATAAAGTAAATGTTTTACCCCAATTTTTCAAATCCCCTTCATTCGAACCCCCTTTAAAAAATACATGTGGGGGTTTGAATGAAGGGGGTTTGTTCAAACCCCATTTTTTTTTTGGATTTAGATGGACTTGGCCGCCAACTGGGAATCATTTATGTGCTTTAACCCATGTGTTAAAGTATTTTTGTATGTTAAGCCACAAAAAGATCAATTAAATTCAAGAAGTTAGCAAAACTTTCACTGAGATATGTGGGACCCTTCGAGATTTTAGAAGTGGTAATCCTGTAGCATATAGGTTTGCCTTGCCACTAACCCTAGCTCTATTACATATTATTTTCCATGTATTTTATCTTAAAAATTATATAGTTGATCCTTCATATGTGTTGGATTGGAATGCTTTGTAAGTTTTAGATCCTGGAGTGGTCATGGTAGAACCAATCAAAGTAATTAATACTCACAAACTTCATTTTCATAATAGAGAAATGTCACATTACAAGGTCTTATGGGACCAATAATTTAAGGTTTCTACTACTTGGGAGGACTCGAATGAGTTCTACAAGCCATTTCCATATTTGTTTTCTTGATATGATGCTTCATACTATGTTATTTTTTTGCTAAAATTTGCTTTTTATTTAAAACTATTATTTGAAAAAGTATCATCGAGATGATGACCATCTTTAGAGGGGAAGGATATTACATCCCAATTTTTCACTAAGTTGATTTACCTAATTATTCATAGATTATTATGGTTATTAAATTAATTTGTTACTTTTTAACTAAATTTAAAGTCATATGTTGTTATGGGACAAATATATGTTACTTGGATTTCATGATTTCATTATTATGAGTTGGCTAATTATGTATTATGTACGTAATAATTATGTTACATTTGATATTATAACATTGTTTTATGATATATATAATGATGTATTTGACTAAATACCTTTTTATTGTGAATTCGATGCAAGACAATTCATCCCTTAGAGCATGATGGAAGGAGAGAATCAATAGAGAGGGTGATGTAGATGGAGATGGTGAAAGATGATAGAAGAACCGCTAAACCCATGCACACACCACATTAGATTTTATATGTATATGCATTGTGTGTTTAGTATATTTTTAAAGTTAATTGTAGTTAAAATTTAGAGTTTGCATGTAATAAATGTTAGTACATAGATATGGAATAAATTTTGTATGTGATTGCATCATGTATATTTTATGTATACTTAGTGCTTAATGTTGTAGAATGATTTTATGAGATTACTTTACTTATATTTGTATATGATTATTAGAATGTAAATTTAATAGATGATCTCTAATTACTATTATATATAGACTAACGAAATGTCTTTACAATGTTTTAAAATGTTAAGCTTGCTATTATTAATATGCAAGGATATCAATATATGCCAAGCTAATAAAATAATGAAAGACATAGTTAGCCTATACAAACTAGTAATAACTCAAAATCTTGTTAGGATTAAAATAAATAATTATCTTTTCTATTATTTTGATATAAGAAGACAATTGATGTTGTGTTAGTAATATTACCATAAAAAGAAATAAGATAATTTACCTTTATTAGTTATTGAAGGATGTTGAATTATCCTAAATACTAACCTAAAATCTAAGCCTAACCTTTCTAACATGCATAGACTATGTTGAAGTGGAAGTAATACTTATCATTGCTAATAATGTTTTTAGTGGACTTTTAGAGTGAGTTTCTTGGACTTATAATGTAGAATATCATGAATAATTTTGAAATGAATATATTAATGATTAAAGAATTAGGTAAAGTTCAAGTAAATTAAAATTAAGGTTTTTCTTAAGAATTGTTAATGGAAGTTAACTAGTCTTAGTCTCTGTTTGGAATGGACAAACATGGTGATTGTAAGTTGATAGAGATTGCATGCAATTTTGAATGGAAAGGATTTGGGTGAGTAGAGAAAAATAAAAATCAAGTCATGGAGGAGAAGGACACATAGATGAAGAGAAGAAGAGGAAAGATAGAGTAATAAATAGAAGGAAGTAATTCTAGTTCGATTCAGTGTCAAGTTAGAAGCAATAGTAAGGTTGATGATGTTTTTAATACTCTATTGTTTAAGAAATTATGTGAGTAATGTTATTCCTAGGGTTTAAAAATAAATTAAATTTTGTATGCGGATATAGGATTATCCTCGTGGATGGATCATCCATCCAAAGAACTAAGCTATTATCCTATAAACCTTATGACTTCAAACTAGTCATGTATAGACAAGAAACCATAAGGGTTAAATGGTTTAGTTGCTTGGACTGTGGAATGCCATAACTCAAAAATAGAAATCAGGGTGCATAGTTTTTTCAAAATATAATTTTAGATTGAGTTTATATTTTCATATATTAAATGCTCTCTCTCTCTCTATATATATATATATATATATATATATATATATATATATATATGCGCTCAACTAGGTATATAGACCAATTGAGTACACACAAAACACTAAAGTGTAGTATATAGGTCATAACCCTTATGACCTATATATTACACTTTAGCGCGCGCGCGCGCACACACACACACACACACACACACACGAAAGTGTAATACGCAGGTCATATATCCTTATGAATTGTATATTACACTTGTGTGTGTGTGTGTGTGTGTGTGTGTGTGTGTGTGTGTGTGTGTGTGTGTGTGTGTGTGTGTGTGTGTGTGTGTGTGTGTGTGTGTGTGTGTGTGTGTGTGTAATTTAAAACTAAAGAAGATGTTTTGAACATGTTAGAATGGGATTCTGTTATGGGAAACACACACACACACACACACACACACACACACACACACACACACACACACACACACACACACACACACACACAATCAGTATATATAACTATTCAATGAAATTGTGTATTTGTGAATTTAGACATAAGACTTGAACACCATATGCATATGCATAAATGAATGGTGAAATTTTTATATAAAAATAGTGATAATTAATGACTATGTGTATATTAAATATTGAAGAAATAAATATATACACATATAGTATATATTCATCTTCCATTTCAAAGAACTTAGGTTCAAAGACTATGTATACATGTAAGTTATTATGAGAGGAAAGATATAAGTTAAGTTTACATTTCAAACTTGTAAATTAATTTATTTATTTAAGCTTATAAGATCTTCTATTAAGAGAATGACTATGTCAAGTTTGAGTGAATATATGTGAATGGGTCATATTATTCAAACACTTATATAAACTATGTCTCATTTTGAAAAGTTTACGACTCTCAAAGAATTGGTTTTTGGTACTCATTTTATTTGATGGATACACCTAGAGATTTTGAAAGAGTTTAAAACATCCATTAATAACTAACTTTAAGTTCAAGACTGGATGGTTGATTAGTTTATTTCACTATGTTTCCTTTTATACATATACAATATAAGGATTTTATTAGAGGAAAAATAGGGTAACTATTTGGGGTGAATTGATAATAATTAAATAATATAATTTATGTTTAAATTTGTGAATCAAATTGGAGCTTTAGGAAATGATGAGACCCTAATTAGATTTTAATTCTTGTTCATGAAAATTTACTGAATTATATAGTCTTGTACATATATATATATATATATATATATATATATATATATATATATATAATGGAAAGTGTATGAACATATGTTATATATCTATATGTGAACTCAGGTCCACATACATGTATATATCTGGTATGAATATATTATGCATACATATAGTTATAGTTTTTGATTAAGTTATAAAGTCATAAAAACCTAAAGGATAGGGTACTTCAATTTTATGCATAAAGCCTCCTAATAGGTATAATATAGTGAAATATTAGGTCTTTTAAATCACTATGACTGCTATTGTAATTGAATGGTATGTATGTATGTATGTATGTATGTATATATATATATATATATATATATATATATATATATATATATATATATAATATTAGGTCTTTTAAATCACTATGACTGCTATTGTAATTGAATGGTATGTATATGTATATATATATATATATATATATATATATATATATATATATATATAGTCATAGTGATTTAAAAGACCTAATATTATATATATATATATATATATACACACATACATACATACATACCATTCAATTACAATAGCAGTCATAGTGATTTAAACGACCTTTTTTCACATTTGCATTTACTTAGTGAAGATAGATCATGCAATATAATTATGTATTCTACCCATTTGGTACTAAAACTGTACTTGTTATGATAATTATTTATATGTTAAATAATATTGAAAAGATTCATACATACATTTGACAGACTAAATGTATGCATAAAGATTATTCCTATAAGTAACATGTTTTTTTATACCTGCTAATAGAATAATCTATATGAACCTGTCAGTTAAAATATTTTAAACCAAATATCGTATTGTTAGCACTAACTAAGTAGTGTGATGGGCTTCAATAGCTTACTTAGGATCACCAATTTAAGATGAAGGTAATATGATCAAGTGGTGTGTATGAATTTTATTGATCCTAGAGATCATTACCTATTTGAAAAATTGGCCAAATTAATGTTACATAGACATTGTAATTTCATATGTATGTTTTACATGTTTTTATAATATCATTGTAGAATGTATTTTCGTTATGGTACACATTATGCAGTAGAAATATTACAACACACGAGTACTAGCATGTATCTCTAGATTCTCTCACCATCACTATCTACCCATCCATGAAGGGAGGACCATTATGATGCAGAGGTATTTTATTATCTTGGTTATATGGATGCAAAAAATGAAAACTCATACTCTCACCTCTACAATTTCACCTAGCTCTGACTTACCTTATTTGTTTGTCTTCAAAATATATCTTTCTTTTATAAAATGATAAAGTTTCCTCACTCTATTTGAGATTCCAATTATACTCTATCCTTTGAGAATATATGCACACCTATCTTCATAACCTTCATCTCATTCCATTCTTCATCACTCCTTTCCTTCAACTCACACACTCTAGTCTTCATAAAATCAAAAGCTTCTCAAGATCCCACTCTTCTCATTTCTTAATCTAATCTTAGGTATTCAATCTTGAAAACATTACTAAACTTAACACATTGGTTTTAGTTCATTTCAATATTTATCGATCCCTATTTGAAACCCCTATTTCATTCTCATAGCTTCTCAAAACAACTCTAGCAACACTTACTTCTTCCTTGATTTTAACATGCTTACTTAATAGCCTTTTTTTAACATTTCCTTCTTGTATAGATAAGTACATGGGAACATTGGAAAAATAATTTTTTTTCAACCACCCTCTATCCTCTACTATCTTCCTACTAGGTTTCTTGGCTTAAATCCACCGTTAGGTCCCTTTTCCAAGCCCTTCATAGGTTTTGAATAGGTCTGTTAGGTCTCTTATAGTGTGTGTTAGATAAAGTCATCCAATACTATACATAAAAATACTATGAAAATGTGAAGCCTTCAAAATATCTTAATGTATACTATTACCCAAAAAATCCAAAAAACTTGGAACTTTTGTCTAGTTTTATCTCCCATAACTTCCATTTTCATTTCCAAACCCTAAAATAGGGTTTTCATTGACTGTAATTGCTCGAGAGGGGATAAATCCTTATAAGAAACATTTATATGTGTTTTAATATACTAAGATGAGTTTTAAATACCTATCTATCATAATTTAAACTCCTCCAATCCTTAATACCTCTTAAAATATTACAACACACACATTCTCACTCCATGATATACTTTCTCAAGACTGTAGGTTAATCTGTGTTAACCTGAGAAGGGTTTTATTTGTTATTAAGTACTCAAATACATTTCAAAATTCTTAAAATGATTTAAAAAATAATTTAGGACTCATATATACCTTATTTAAATCATTAATGACTCCATTTTACACCACTATTACACACTTTCATCATGTTCTGTGTTTGACTGTGAAGGTGTCTATCAACATCCTTAGAAATGTAATGTTTTTACCATGAAATAGTATGAAAAAAATTAAATTCATCATATAAAAACATTAAAGGAATATAAATTAAACTTACTAACTTTACCAAAGCTTAAAGGGCATATAATTAATGTTTCTTTCTCATTAATCTATCATACACAGTCAAATCTTATTACACAAGCACAAGAAATAGGGTCTGTAACCTTGAACACCAAGAATGAGGTATTATTTTCTTGATTTTATTATTAACTACATTCAATTCAAATTATAAACCTATTATAATTCAATTCACAAAATTTATTCAAATAGATATTCCATAGTTTCTTTCCTAACTCATCACTATACATAGTCTTACCTTCTTACATTACAACTAAGTTTTCTTCTTTGGCTAAAAAACACAGAACATAAAAAATATGATAGAATGTATATGTTTCTAATTAAAAATGGATGTGCTCTAAAATATTTATTGGGCTTATCACATTTACATCTTTTAAAACCTCTCTAAAAACTGATTCAAGAACATTAATATATATAAGTTTATATGAACCATAACTAATTAAATAGGTCTTGCTCCCATTCAAGAGCATTAACAAGTCTAGACTAACTATTTCCAACTCACCTATATGAAAGACTAAGAACATGAATTTAACATTTACTAATAATTAAATTGACCCCCTTAAATATCTTAAAGTAATAGGATTACACTTTGGATTTATTTTACAAAAAATTGAGGATCTAAACTTGCTTCTTAGAATTCAAATTTTCAACCTTGTAGAAATGGTGGGAAAATGCCTCTTAAGCCATAATTCAAATTATAAATACCTCTAAGACTTATAAACAATAAAAACACATTCTAAATGACCTATAACAACTAAGACAACTCCAAAATGGAGATAAAATGAAGATGCTCTTGCATCATACTACCAAGGGGTAGAAGAAACTTTCCTTGAAAGTTATAATAAATATTGTTTGATGTACTTCACAATTGCTCTCCTTATTGATGAATTTTGATCTTATTTTCATGGAATCGTAGATTCAAAGGCCTACTTGAGGAATGTAGACCTCCTTGTCTCTTATCTACTACTACAACTAATCTCTTATGCATATGTACATGCTCTCTTGATCCACACCTGTACCTTATCTTCCCTCTTGTTAGCTTCATCCAAGTTATACCAAAAATGAACAACAAATCATTAGAAAAATCATGTTTGTTCTCATGAATTTTAGGCATACTCAAACTCTTTTCCCTGCTTATGTTTTGTCCTTACTTCCAATCACCTTCATGTGTTGTATAAGGTTCACCCTTCATCTTTGCATCAACCACCAACTCATATTATTATTTTGTTTATATGGTTTCTCCTCCATTATAACCTATCCTTCAACCTTAGTAGTTGTAACTTCATCATGTATCTTAGATTATTATCCTTGAATACTCTTTGAATTCATAAGTGATCTTATTTTAGACACCATTGCTTCATGCCATAGGTCTACATTCTCCTTTGTTACTTCTTTCACCATCTCTTTGTACATTTAATGAAGATCAAAGTTATGTTCTTTCTTTAAGATTTCATACACACTAGAATAATAATCATACCTTTTCTTTTTCTATTGTCCCAATGATTTTTTGTATTCTTTTATATCCACTTGAGTGAGGATCACTTCATGCTCCATGCTATATTACTTCCTAGATGGTTGACTTACTTATTCTCCTTTTATCATCAAGACTCTATCTTGATCCTCTCCTTCCTCTTGGTTCCCCTTGAACACCACTTGGTAAATTACTTCCTCTTCTTGTTTCTTGAGCCAATGTATTGGCCAAACTTCATCCACTCTCATACCTACATACACACATGAGAAAACATCAATAGCTTTCAAATCATGAGGCTTGCTTGTCCCCTCCTTTGTCATCTTAGGTTGCTTGTTCAGTTATTTCAACTGTCTCTTCACTTTAATCACTTTTGTTTGATTTTTTTGATTAATCATTATGTATTTGAGAGGCCATCTCACTCTATTTATAATCTCAATTGAAATATTTGGTCTAAGTTCTTCCAAAGCTTGCTTTAAGTCTACCAAAACTTCCCTCAACTCAGCAATCTCCCTCTTATAATATTCTTATTTCTTTACTTTCTTGTGGCATCCTAATTATTTCAAGCCCTTTATTTATTTTCACTCTCTTCACTTTCTCTCTATCTTCACTCTCTCTATAGGTCTCACCTTGACCTATCTTCTTCTTCTTGACAAGCCTACCTACTTGTTTCCTTGACCTTCACTTGGTCTCTCTCTTCTATCTTCAAGCTCTCCTTGAGATTTCTCCTTTGAACTTACACTATCTCTACTCTTTCTCTTTATAAGCCTTTATGGTTTAAGGGATTTATCCACACCTCTCTTCTCTCTCACATAAACCTAAAACTTCTTTAGCACCCTTTCAAGCAACCTTCATCATGCTTTCATAAAATGATCAAATACATAACATGAAAACAAAAACAAATTTGTACCTTCTTTGGATTTCAACCTTCTTTATCTTCTTCCAAATAAAATTAATTATCTAACACCAAATTATGAAGAGGTATTTTATTATCTTGGTTATATGAATGCAAAAACAAAATCTCATACTCTCACCTTTACAATTTCAACTAGCTCTGACTTACCTTTACAAAATCAATATTCTATAGTTTCTTTCCTAACTCATCACAATACACAGTCTTACCATTCTTACATTGCAACTAAGTTTTCTTCTTTGGCTAAAAAGCATAGAACATACAAAGTATGACATAATGTATGTCTTTCTACTTCAAAATGGAGGTGCTATAAAATATTTCTTTGGATTATCACCTCTACATCTTTGAAAACCTCTCTAAAAAATAACTCATGAACACCAATATGTATAAGTTTATATGAACCATAACTAACTCAATGATTCTTTCTCTCATTCAAGAGCATTAACAAGTCTAGACTAACTATTTCTAACACACCTATATGAAAGACTAAGAATGTGACTTAAACATGTACTAATAATTTCATTGACCCCCTTCAAGATCCCAAAGTAATAAGATTACACTTTGGAGTTCTTTTACAAAATAATGAGGATCCAAACTCGCTTCTTAGAATTCAAATTTTCAAACTTGTAGGAATGGTAAAAAAATTCCTCTTTAGCCATTATTCAATTTATAAAGACCTCTAAGACTTATAACCAAGATAAATACATTATAAATGACCTCTAACAACTAAGACAACTCTAAAATGGAGAGAAAATAAATACGCTCCTGCATCACATTCCATGCTTGGGGGATTATGTAGGGGATTAATGGTCTGTGGTTAGTGTGAAAAAGTGCTCGAATGATTATCCACCCTCCCCACTATAGTACTTATTGGAGACTACACTTGACATTATCAGAGATACTAAAGCAAGAGTGACTCAAGCTCTGTGGATCATTGTATATGTTATTTTATTTATGTTGAGACATAATGCCTATTAGAAATGTAATTGATTACTTACTATACATTGATAATAATGACTATATTTTTGTGCTAGTCATGGCTGGATTTTAATGTAATTATTATCCTTATGTAGTTATGTTATGTTACATAAGATGCTAGTGATCATTAACTATAAATGCTACATAGTTACATATGTTTAATATATTTAATTAGTATGTTAAAATCACTAATTATATTCTCATGGTATAATCTAATGAAATAATAAGTGTTATGTGATTTTTTAAAAAAAATTTACTGCATTGTTCTAGTAAATCCCTATGAGGATGTTATAATATCAAGACGCCAAGTTATAATTAAGCTTTCAAAAGTATTTCAATAGAAATCATAAGAAGCCATGTCGACTACCTTAAATTATGTTATACTATATTTGATGTTTATATATTTTTTTGGTTTTTTTGCAAGTTGTCTTTTATTGCATAGTAAGAATGAATATAAATGATGACATGAAATATTAGGATGTGTTATTTTTATAAGTTTACATGATATGTATTCTCATAATCTTGTTGTTTGTATTCCTTATATATCTTCTCATCATGAAACTTGTGAAAGTTGCTTATGTGGTAAGCATCATACTAATCCCTTTCACAAGAATCATGATGTCAATTTTTCACATTATATAAAATTAATTTAAATTGATGTTGCAAGACATATTGAAGTTGTATCTCTTAATGATTTTTTATATGTTATTAATTTTATTAATGATCAGACTAGGATGATTTGGTCATATTTCATTAAAAATAAATCTAAAGTATTATTTAAATTAACTAGGAGTCAACATTCTTATCACACTTTAATGACTATGTATGAATATTAACCTCAATATTTTGAAAAATCCATTAAAGATGATATATGGAATGTTGATATGTAATATGAGTATAATATCTTAATTAAAAATGAGAGTTGAGATCTTGTCCCACCTTTACCTAAAAGACATATTATTGGTTTTAGGTGGCTTTATAAAATCAAATATAATTTAATTGATAAAATTGATAAGTTTAAAAAAATATTAGTTACTCATGGGTTTACTTGAAAACCCAAGATTGCCTATGTTGAACCTTTGCTCTTATATAAAAAATGAGTACTCTTAGATTATTTTTATTCTTAAAACCTAAAATAGTTGGATTATACTCCAAATAGATGTTAAAAATGCATTCCTAAATTGTGATTTAGAAGAATACATCTATATGACTCAATCTAAAGGTTTCACTGACCCTAACAAAGAATATTTTGTGTAAGTTAAATAAATCACTATATAGTTTAAAATAAGCTCCTCAAACTTGATATTCTAAAATTATTAGTTATTTTAAAAAACTTGGTTTCTCTAAATATTATTCAGATAATGATCTCTTTGTCAAAATTAAAAATAGTCATTTAATCTTAATTGCATTATATGTTGATGATCTTTTCATTACTAGTGATCTAATTAGTTTAGTTCATAAATATAAAGATGAACTAAGTCAAATATTTGAAATGACTGATTTAGGTATTTTACATCATTTTTTAGAATTGGCTATATTTCAAAATAAAAATTCAATTATTTTATCACAATATCAATATACACATAATATTTTTATTAAGTTTAATATGATTGATTGTAAGTCTACATCTACTCCTATTGAAGTTGGTGTTAATCTTGATCTAAAATTTACATGTGAAAAAGCTAACCCTACTTTGTATACAAAACTTGTTGGTAGTTTGATTTATCTAACTATTACTAGGAAAGATATTTCATATGATGTTGGTGTTTCTTCTATATTTATGCAGGATCCATATTTAGGTCATTAAAATTAGCAAAGAGAATGATTCAGTATATTAAAGGAATTATAAATTTTGGTTTATTTTGTTCTTCCATTGATAATGTTAGTTTATATGGTTATTGTGATGTTGACCATACTGGTGATACTATAGATCACAAATCTACTTTTGGATATGTGTTTAAGTTTAGTGTAGGTGTTATCACTTAGAACAAAAAAAATCAACCTATTGTTTCTATCTCTTCTATAGAAATAAAGTATAGAAGTGCTACGGAAGCTATTAAATAATCCATGTGGCTATAAAGGTTGTTAAGAAAACTTAATTTGGATTTTTCTCACAATACCACCCTTCATTATGATAACCAAATTTGTATAGTTTTGACAAAAAATTCATTTCATATGTGTTTTATTTGATATAAAGTCCTAAATGGTGATATTGATCTACTATTTTATCCTATGAATGAATATGTCACAAATATCTTCACAAAACCATTTTGTGCTACCAAGTTTTATCAGTTTCATGTAAATTTGGACCTCTTAGAGTTGTCATTGATGGGGAGAGTGCATGACAATGTCACTTCCTAATGACCATGTGATATTTCTTCTTATTTATACTTCTTCTCATTGCAAATCATAGTAATATATCTCGTTATGTGATTTTAGTAAACTTCATGTAGAATTTTTACTTGTATGCCCAATACAAAAACTAATACTTTGTAATGGAGGTCCTTATGTTATAAAAGGATCCAAATATACTTGGTGATCATTCATGAGAAATTAGAATATGTAGTCACATGATCATAGTAGCCTAAACTTACTTTAAGTAGTTTATGGATTATAATTTATTTTGTTTCAAAAGATGATGTTTGGCATGAAGAAAGTTTTTAAATCCTTCAAATATGTACATAATATAATTCTTTTATTAAGGTAGCTATGACATGTATCCTTAGTTAACATTAAGGGGGAGTGTTAAAATATTTAATGGCTAGGTGATCTAATTTAGACCCTTAGTTTACTTTGGTGTGTTATTAAATAATAATAATTTATTATTTATGAACACGGGATGAGAACCTCATGTAAATAAATAATAAAATATAATTGTTTATTACTTATCAAATTATTGTTAAGTGATTCTCATTAAAGGATAGACCCATTGGTTACAATAGTTATATCCCTTCATCCCTATTATAAATAGGGTTTTACTCGTATTGTAATTTACACTCAATATACTTGATTGGATATCAATGATTGTGATAAAGTTATAGTTGTATGTGGCAAGTATATTATATAGTTTTATGAAGAAGGTTGATAAAGAGGAGTAAGGGAAGAAGGAATTGTGTTAAGAAATTATGTTTATATATATATGAATAATCATCTTTATGGTTTTTTTACCTCTCAAGAGGTTTTACCACATTATTTCATTATGTTCATTGATCTATGTTTATCTATTCATGTTCATCTCTTGTTTCTATTATGTGATATTCAATATACATTGCATATTGTTTTCAAATCTTATCAACACCTACCTTGACGCAAGTGTCCCTATCCAATGCAAGTGTCCAATGCCTTAAAGTCATATAATTTATAAATGAAGCATATTCCTATGGTTGGCCTAAGTGTTTGATGCAAGATATTCTCCAAAGGGAATGCTATAAATACATGATTAATCTTCATTCATTCCTCACCTAGAATAGACATAGAAAATTCTTACCTACTCATAAGGCAACTTACCAAAAGCATTCAATCTAGCACTCAAGTGAGTAAAGCTTCCCTATTTTATCTTATTTCCATATCAGTCATAGGAACAACACATCTAAAGGTCTAAAGTACTGAGTGTGCATTCCACAAGCCACTTTTTTTAAGTTACAAGATATGTCACTATTGTACTTGCTTATCGCATATTACATGACACACATGCAAGCCAACATATAGGGGAACACTACATAAGTCTGAGGTCCTCTTCAAGATATTGGATATGTAGGAAACATTCATTAAAATAGGGTTCTTTGGGGCAGCTCAACACCATGTTCCCACTAACCCATTTTTTCCACAATCAGTATGAATATGAATAACTAAGACTTTTTTATTTGATAAGGAGCGACATTCCATGACCCAAATCTGAGTGCATTAAAAATAAAGTGACACATAACTCAAAAATAATTGATGGTCACATCTAGTTTCAACAGGTATTCTATACTAAACACCTACATCCAAGTAAAATATAAGCATTGACATAACCATCCCAAGTTGACACAAGTGTCCATGGTTATAGGGTTAAAAATTCTATAATTAGGTGATTGATCCAAAATTCAAATCTAGTCTACTTTTTTCATGTTCCAGTTCTAGATCTATATTAGTATAAGAACCAAGTATCTTATTTTTATTATCATTATAATATCTAGCATAAATATAGTTTCTATTTTTATCGTATCTTAGCATAATAAATTTAGTATATGTTTATATGAGTTTTGTAATTAATTGACCTACTTTAGAGATAGTTTTACATCCTTGTACCCTAGGCTATCTCTACCCATTTAACCCTAGATTTCCTAGTCTAGATTTTAGAGTTAAACAAAGTCATATAATAAGAAAAAAATTAAAATTCAAATCATATCTCAAAATTTAGATCACACCAAAAGATGTGATTTTTGTTTATCACATCTCCTATCTTAGTCAAAGCTCAAACTCCATAGTTAGATTCAAGATATAACCAATGTCCATTGGGGTATGGTATGCTAGTAAATTGGGGTAGGAGGACTCATTACATCATTATATATTTCAAAATTTTAGTGCCACCTATCTTCTCACATAAGTACCAAGTCTTCATAGTAAACCAATGACTTTGTAGGAGCTAATGAGGAACGAAGAACATGTGGGAAGGTATGACCATTTTAATTTCATTATATTATATTCATGGGATGATCTATGTACTTTACTTATTAGATCAATATTTTTGTTCACTATTAGGAGTAACCTATGTCCTTAATGTTGATAGTTATTAGCCTTACCCACTTGTCTAGAGTGTCTAATTCCTGCTAAGGACTTTCACATCACCACTATGGCACCTCACATTCTTTATTTACATAATATTTTATAAATATCCCCTTTTTAGATATCAAATTTGGCTGATCACATCCTTGAACACATTTACTTATGCCTCTTCGATTTTAGTTACCATCATTTTATTTTTCTACATCATATTTTAGAACAAGCACTAGTTTTGATTAATCATTATTCATAAATTTTATATTATCATTCACGTTATTATTTTATTATTGTGGATTTCACTTATCTTACATAGGAAGTTTCATATACTTACATGTTTTTATTTATGTTTGACTTACTATGCTTGTCCTACATATTGAGTCACATTTTATTTTTAGTCATATATGTTTTCTTGTTTTTTGATTTGACATGTTTAACTTACATTAGATCACACTTATTTACTTACATATCTTTATTCGATACTTTATTACATTGATATCTCATTTACAATGTTTTACATGTTTTTTCACATGGTTTAGTGCATTATAAATTCATTTTCATCATTTTGTAATTACATGCTTAGTATTTTGGTTCTAACATAGCCTTTACAATGCAAGCTTGCCAATTTTTCAAGTGATTTAATAATTTTTAAAGTTTTCCATTTAATTTGACCTTTTTGCATTTTCTTACCTTGCTTCTAACTAGTTCTAGCCTTGTATCCCTAGGGTTTTTCCAATGCAATTTTTGTGCTCTCCGTGATCGAGACTATGGTACTTGCTTGTAATCATTTAATGATAAATATAAGTTAAAGTATGTATATGATAATTTAACTTATTTATACATTAGAATTTATTTACACATTTCATTTTATTTAGCTCAATCATTGTGTTGTTATGTTATTTCTTGAAGCATCATCCCATGTTATACTATTGTGACATGTGATGAGCTTCGAATGGGGCATATGTATATACATAATATTTTTAAATTTATCACTTATTGATTTTTCCAATTGTACTGGATTTTAAATCTTCAATATCCCTAAGTTCACCCCTTAAAATGTGCACCATGAATGGGGTAGGCAGAGATTTGGTACTTTGCAAGAGATGTTGTTCTAATATCATGATCATATCATTTCTTTTGCCAGTCTAGCTTACTCAAATTTGTCCTACTACCTACCTCTTTCCATCCTATTCCATGTAGTTTTCTTAATTTATTTATATCCTACAATATATACTTGGCCAATATCATATGTTTCATGCCTTTTCCATTCCTATATTGCATTAACTAATCTGATGTAGTTATAAGCCTATTTACTAAAATTCTTATTGTATTAGCTTGACTAATGCTATTTAGTGTCAACTGACATGTATTAACTATATTATCCTTGTCGATGACATTAATTTAGTCTTTAGGGATGGTTTAGGGTATTAGATAGTTATATATATATATATATATGTCTTATTTCATTCCAACATAAGCATATACACTCATTCGCTCTAATTTCACTCATTCTTCTTCCCTAAATCACATTTGGAAGAGTTGGATCTAGAACCTTATCTTGAAGTAAGCTTGTCTTGTGGATGTCTTGGAGATTCAATAGAAGCACCTTTGTTAACTTAGAGATTATTTCCTATCCTTTTAAATAATCACAACCAAAATAATATCTTACAAGAAACCATTATCTAAGGGGGAGATTGAAGCTTAATGGGTTCACCTCAAGGTAAGTATTTCTAACTTTATACTCTTTTGTTAGAGTAGGTATTTTAGTTTTTTTCATATTTATTTATTATGGGGTTTTTTATGTCACTTGGATTTTTTATACTTTCATGGAGAAGCTTGCTTATGTCTTCAATTTGACTAGGTTAGTAGGAAGTAAATCCCTTGACTAGCTATTCTGGGTATGGGATTTACTCATATATTCTTGACCATGCTAACCACCTTTTATGGAGGAGTTACTTTCTTACTTTCTTATATGTACTCATATCATTTGAGAGCTTTTCAACTTAATAAAATATTATAATTTGATCCACTTGATTTTTATCTCTTGAAATATTATCTTTGAGTGATTTAATTTTACTTTAACAACATTGTGATGTGCACAAGCTTCATCTCATGTGATCTCAACCTTTCCATTCATGTTATCTGAAAATGGTGACATCTCTAATATATTTCCTTTATTTCATTTAGTAGATTGGATGATGTTTATTACTTAGTAAATGAATGCATGTGTATCCTTTTGTAGGTTCCATCTACACTTAAATTAGTGTGACTATAGGATTACTTAGACTTACCATTATTCATTTTTAGGTTATTTAGACACCCTTTTTTTGACCATGGCACATTACCATTTATGGCTATTATAACCCTTCCACTCTAATTTACTTTTACAAATAATTAAATTACCTTAGGAAATCATTTTTTTCATCATTGAGGTCTAGTTAGAGCTATTTTGTTGTTTCGTAGGCTTAGGATCTGGAACCCTTTCATCTTTGGATTAATGATATAAATACCCCTTTATATAAGTTTATAGATATACTAGTCACTACCTGAACATTAGATATCACGATCTCTCTTTGATTAACCTTCCTTGAGTCTATAGCTCTTGAGATAGGATAGTTATAGGTTAATCATGATCCATGTATACATATTTAACTATACCATGTGTAGTAAGATGTTATCATTGAATAATGTAGCACATGTGAAAATTTTGTAAGCACAATAAGATATGTGTTATTTGAATTATTTATGTGACATATGAAGTAAGGCCTATATAAATGTGTCAATAAAGCTCATATTAATATATTTAGTACCTTATGCATTAGTGAGTGCATGATATAAATCATGACACTTTTCAAAATTAACAAGATCAACAAGTGTACACACAACAATCATAATGTCAAACAATAAGGCCTAAGGACGTATAGGAAGGACATGTTCAAATGTTGTGAAGTATAAATTTCACATAAAATCCAAGGGGTACATGCAAAGGACATAAATGATTTTGTAAACAAGTGATGTTTAAATGTCACACACAAAAATGGGCAAAGTTATAAAAGCAATGGACATGGTCAAATATCACACATACTAAACAAGATCTCATAAAGATGTTCATGTAAGTTTTAAACAATGGGGCCAATGGAAAAACATAATTTATAAGAAATATCTAATATAATATGTACATTTAATGTCATCAAATGAAACATATAACTATAAATGCATTCTAAACCATGTATATATAAAGTGATCATATCTTAGAAAATAACATATCCATGTACATAGTTTAAGATAGAGATGTTAGAAAGACATTTTTAAGAAATAATAACTAATATTTATAGGAGTTATTTAATGATAACACATGTAAATCCTATAACCTATGGATAAGATGCCCCTAATTTAGTAAGGCTACTAGGTAGAAGCAAGTACAATATCTTAGTCCTTGTAAGAGTTTGTATGTCCTATATAACATTCATGAATACCATTGAAATTCATGTGTGATATAAAAAGCATACTATATACTAATTATGAGATAAATGACGTATGTAACATATGTCAATGTAATGCACTAGAAATGATGGCATGGTCATGTATGTGCAAGATGCCCCCACCGGATATGTCACTATAACTAAAAACTTATTGGAACAAAAATGTATGTAGAGGACTAATTGGACATCCTCATTTCATAAAATGTACACATGTATAATTATGTAACAATTATGAGCAATATAACATTAAAAAAAAAAAGAATTTGCATGTATAAATATTGTGTTTCATACTAAAATTGAGTGAAATGTCTAAAAATTAGAAAAATTAAGGCTTCATGTGCTCAGATAGTATTTATGAGTGAAAAATTACACATGTTAGGATAAAAAAACTAAGGTTAGTAGTGATAGACATTTCTGACCCTAACTAGATGATTCTAACCTTGCCAAAAAATGTAATTTTATCAGTACAAACTGTGAAAATGAAGAGTTAAATTGTAGAAATATAAGAATAGATCATCGTTTTGGATTGTTCATATCTGGGAAGTGAAAAAGAAGATACAAGAGGCCAAAATTCAAAAAAATTAAAGGGATTAAAATAATTGATCAAATCAATCACATGTAAAATCAATATAATAATGTGTGCTATAATCAGAAAGCTGTGTACAATAAGATTTTTTGCTATTTTGAATTATTTGAATGTTTTTAGTTTTTAAGAACATTTGAAAAATTCAAAAATCTAACCAATGATCCCATCAATATGATGATCATCAAAATATATTATGAGTGTTAAAAATATCATTTTTTATGAATGATTTTTTTTGTGTGTATGAATCAAAATAAAAAAGCATCATGTGTTGTAAGAAAATTATCTAGATCACTACTTATGTAATCCTTATAGGAGAAGTAACTCTAGGAGATTTACATTGATTTGAAATATGATAAAAACTGGTAGGAAATTATGCGAAATGTTGTGCCTTTTGAGAAACATGGTTATTTATATGTATCACCAATTTAGGATATATTATAGATGATTGTGCTTACTGGGAAGTATAAATTATTTTTTGATAAGCTTATTTTTACATCAGTTGCTTTTGAGACCTTTGCACCTTTTTTTGAATTGGTTGAATATAAATTTTTTACCTATTTGAAATAATTGAAAACATGCTCTATTATTTCATATATGTATCAATGAACTATAGTGGTGGATGGGGTGGAGGAGGTACCATATATTTTAAAGGGTAATCATATTTTATTCTTGAATTGTAATATCTTGATTGCAATGAATGTACTTTAGACATTTATGTTTTGTAGAATGTACAACATGAATATTTGCAACCAAGGGTATTCTAATATCATATAAAATACCCCATTTTTTTGGTAGAACTAAAAAATGAGTAGATAGTATAATAGGGTACACTTGAAGAGGCAATATAATGTGTCCCAAACTAGTTTGTTGTTTACCATTGAATGGCTTGACACTTTTCAAAGTTTCTTGTATATCATGTTGTGTATAACCCAATGAAAGAAGTAATGTAATTTTTCATGCATTCTCACTTGATAAATTATCAACTAGCACACTATGAATGGGTTATTGATTAATATAATATCATCTACATAAATCATGAAAATCAAAATCATCATCTACAATCTCACTATCATCAAAAGTAATCCTAGAACATGATTGAATATTTAAAACAATTATACCAATAATTACATTTAATGGATGTTAATATGATTTGGGAGGTGGATATTCATTGTAATCATGATTCAATACTATTTTATCCTTGTTGGTATCATGATTTGGAAATGGTTTAATGAAAATATTTAATTTAGAATGTTCATTCTGTTGAGGCTTAACTTACTCTATAGGAGTGCCTAGATCAATAATAGTGTTGTCAAAAAAATCATGAATATGGTTTGTGATCTTAAAACATATGTTATTAGAATCAACATTGCAGCTATGGTCATCATAATGTTCATTATTATCTAAAAAAAATTCCTTGAGGTTTATTCATATCAACCTCAAATGTTGGATGTAGAGTAATAATATTGCACTCAAGTAACTTTTTGTTGAGTATGAAGCTCTTTATAGATATAATATAACCTTGGTGGAGCATTTTGGGGCTTAGAAATCTCCACAAATGTGGAGGAGCACATTTTCTTGTGTCCATTCCCCACTTTACCTTTTGTGGAACTTTGATTCCATGTGAGTGGAATATTCCTTAGATGTTTTTCTAATTTCCATGTTAACTTCCATGTTTTGTGGAAGTGGGTTTGAATTCTTTGTTTTTAGGGATTTAGTAATTATCCTTTCCATGTTTTGTGGATGTGGGATTGACTTCCTTGTTTTTAGGGAGTTAGTTGTTATTTCATTGTAATTTGTGTAAACTTTTTTGGAGGAGATATAAAGTTGGCATGTGGAGGGCTTGAGGATAAAATTGACTAGGTGGAGGATGACATTTCTTTGAGGATAAGGCCATTGTTTCCTATTAGTTCTTACTCTATTTTTTCACTTTTAGGAAAAGGGAGAAAAATAACATATGAGGGGTGTGTACTTGGTAAACATTATGATCATTGATGATCAGATGAAGTGAGAGCTCCTTTTTGGTGAAGAAAGACTACCTACAATAAGATTGCACTAAAAAAAACTTGTTTGTTAGATGAATATGAAGGGTGGACTACCTAGCAATGCTAGATCTAAGAAGTGAAAGCTTTTTTGGATAGCTGTCAATCCACTCCCCTAATAATAACAATATTTTGATAATGGAAATGAAAGATAATAAACTAATAGAAATATGGATATTTATGCAAGAAAATAAAAAATGTACCTATTCAATAAGAGGTAGCATGATGGGTCAATACTATGCACAAGTGGATGAAGGTAAGGTTTAGAGGATTTGAGCAGGGTCTACAGACAAGAAAAAAATAGAAACAAGGTCTAATTGGTATAAAAGGGGAGGAAATAACAATATGTTATTCTCCCTAATAGTGACTGTTGATGGTTAGGGTGACCAATGGTTATTATGACCATCAATGGTTAGGTGACTGGTGATGATTGCTATAACCATTGATGGTTATAGTAACTAGCTACGATTACCTGTAAGAGTATGGTAAAGTATCTAAAGTGGGATTGGTGGAAGGTGGTTGATGAGAAGAAGGTTGAGTGTGGATTCTTGGGGTGAGGGGTAACGTTTAGATGGTCTGATCCAAATAAAAAACTTCAATATAGAAATGAAATGCTAAAAATAAAATGAGAATACCTGTATAATGCCAAATAGGTGATAGTTGAACTTTGAAGGAAATTAGGTAGCATAATAATACTCCAGCCTTCAAAAGTCACATAGATAAATTTTTGGGGTCTTAGATGTCTACACAAAGAAAACAAGAGAGCTTGGATGCAAATTTTTATATCCTTTTCTCTTCTAAGAGCCCTTAATTTATAGCCCAAATTTGTTAAGTGAGGAGAGAGAAAGTTGCTAAGTTGGGTTAGGATAGAGATGCCCATTCAAAGGGAAGGAAAACTATAAGGTATGCATGGTAAAGTTTCTAATTTTCCTATGCATGCTTGGATTACAACTGGATGTTTTGTACGCTACAAGTTTGGATACCTGACCATCGATGGTTAGGCTAACTGTCAACATTTTGGCTGACCATCGATGGTTGACCCCTAAGTATCAAAATGGGTATAAGTTGATGTTTCAAAATGATTAAAAAAATGTGCCTAGGTGCATTAACAAGTGTAAAATTTATTTAAAGGTGAGTTAACTAGATAAATAATTAACTAAGGTCAAGGATAGGCCCAAGGTGATGTAACATCAAAAACTAGTCAAGGGGACATTTTCAAGTGTCTACATTTTACCCTTTTTTATTGTATGGCTTTAGGTAAATAAGCTATAAAACAAAAATGAACTATTGATCGGTCAAAGTCTAATTTCCTCGAGCATGAGAGGAGGGTATTCCCCCTCAAACTAGGAAGAAATGAAGTAAAATGGAAATTAGGTCATGGTTTGATAAAAGATAAAATAGATAGCACAAGTGTGAGAGTCAAAATTGCATAAAGACTAAAGTTGCTAATGTTGGTAATAATAAATTTGGGTTTGAGGAGAGGTGATAAGGTAATCAGTCCCTAGCATTGTCATAGCTGATTGGGTCACACACATCAAGTCTCCTAGATAATGTTTCTATACTTAGGTATCCAAGGTAGGAAGTGCTCCTAAGAAAACATAAATGGTCAGGGTCGTGCATAAGGTGATGCATAATTTAAAAGTGTAACATGGAAAAAATAATTCAAGGAAGTCAATAATGACCAAAGCAAGGTCATCGTAAGGTACACAAATAGGTTGGTATAAATAAAATCCAATGTCAAAGTGGATGTGGATAAATGGGTGGGTTAGTTGGTTGGGCAAGGAGTGGTTGAAATGACTCCTAATATACTAGGCAAGAGGATGTTACCTACATAGTCACATGGACTTCAAGCCTAATTTAGTTCTTGGCTGGTGGGGAGAAGGTAACCCCTAATAGGTCAAGTTGTGGGAAGAAATAGACTACCTTATTTGGATGTATTAATAGGTTTAGTTTAGGTAGACAATGGGTGAGAAAGGTGGTGTAAATAGAGTTGAAACCTAACCATTGATGGTTAAGGGTAATCATCAATGGTTAGGCAATTGTCATTAGTTAGGGCCAACCATAGATGGTTAGGCAACTATCGATGGTTAGGGTCAACCATTGATGACTAGGTGAAAACCCTAAAACCATGGTAAAAAGGCAAATGGTCAAACATTTGTCCTCATTTGTGAATTGGGTGAGTTGTGAGTTTATCCTATTTGAGTGTTGTTTTACGAAGATTACTTGTGAGTGCTTGGAAGGGGGTTGAGTTATCGAGACAATATTGGTGGTTGGCTTGATTTGTTTGGTAGGTGAGTGAAGAATAAGAGTTGTATGGATGACTTTGTGCATTGGTATATTATGGTTAATTTGATGAACTATTTTTTATACTTATTAATGTGGAACAAGCAAATAAACTAGTTAGTCATGTTTAATGTTTATTAATGTTGATTAGTATATTAATATTTTGTATTTTATAATAGGTTATGTTGCAAGTAATTTTTGAGGAATAGGTTAATAGTGTATGGATGATAAATATTTGTTTTGAGAGATGAGGGTAGGGTAGAATGGTTACAAATGTAAGCAAGTATTTAAGGGATGAAAATTTTATGGGGTATATAGATGGGATAAAAGAAGGAAGTTTTTGGGAAGTGTAGTATAGATAGTTGGTGAGAGGTAGGTAATTGTTTAAATGATTGTTTAGAATAGGATGCATGGTAGGATAAAGGTTATGATAACTGAGTAGGGGGTTAAGTGTGCAAAATCTGTAAAGGATTGAATTTGTTTATAGTTGTGAGAGATAGGTGTAAGAAACAAAAGATAGATGAAATAGTGTGAGTAGCGAGGCAAGTGTTTAATAGTTTTAGATTAAGGTAAAAATAAGTTTTGAAGGGGCCCCGAAACCCTGTACAGATCAAGAAAGATAAAACATTACAAACCACCAAGGAAGGCAAACCCACTGAAAAATAGTAACAAGACCAGGTTTTACAAGGACCTGAAACCTCAACAAGATTAGGTTAAACAACCTAAAACCATGCTAAAAAATATAACATTAGCAGCAAGCATTAATCGTGACAAAAAACCCCAAAATCTTATGTTCTTTATCACCAAGAAAAATGAATACACCGTCAGATCCAGCAATAGTGACGGCCAAATGCGACTAGTGGCAAAATGACACTTTGTGCAGCTCTCCCATAGGTGTTTCCCCTATAAAACCAACCTCCAGACCCGTCTCCACCACCGCCCAACCCATCCACCCTACTGTCTGCAAAGATCACCTCCTCGCCACCATGGCATACCAAATAACTCTAATAAACAAACATCAATCTGCTCAAAACAGGGTAATGGTAAGTACAACAACCACAAAACAAAAATCTAAGGCAAGAAAATAGATCTGTGCAATTAAAAGATCTTTTGGCACCATGCCCCAACGCCATGGAACCCACCATCCTTGAACTAAGAATAGGTCTCCATCGACCTAGGAAGTAGCCTCAGAAGAAAGGGATACAGCAGGGCCGTATCCACGTCCGCGTCCGAACTCCCTTCCCTCACGCTCCCTATTTAAAACATCAGTGGCAGAAGGCTAGGGTTTCTACATAAGGCACTGCCTCACTACCACTAAAACCCAGCTCTGCCATCCAAACCATCTACCCCATTAGCTACATTATCATTCTCATTGCCATGGCATTCATAAATATCTCCGTTGAAACAACTTCCTGCACAGATCAGAGTTTTTTGTCTGCACGGTGACCTCCATCTACCTCACGACGTCCTCCCGCCTCTCGACGGGGATCATTTGGGACATATTAGTTATTCACATATTTGGGAGCAAGTGTTTAATAGTTATTAGGATAGGTCCTCACTTAATTCTTGATATATTTATTTTTCAAGCATGAGATCAGATCTAGCTATGGGATCAAGTGCCTAAGATCTTTAGAGAGGTGAGGGATGCTATGTCTACTGAGTACTAGTGATACATAGAGACAATTGGATTTGGAAGGATGCATCATTACCAGTGCCTTCCCAGGGATGTTGTAATGATAGTTACCCTCATCAAGAGATGGGACCCAGTGACTAACACATTTTGGTTGATGACATGGGAGATGAGAATCCTTCTAGAGGATATGCATTAGATAATGTGCTTATCTATCTATGAAGACCCCATCTACCACATAGAGAATAAGGAGATTGATGAGTTCATGGAGTACTTATATGGGGATGACAAAGTATATGCATAGTTTCATGTAGGTGGATTCAAAATTAGGCCATTATACTAGTGGGCCCTAGGAGAGAGGCACCTGATGATGATGATGTAGCTGGTAGTGACTTATTATGCTCTACTAGATTCAATTGGAGGGAGGTTCGCTTATGTTCTACTAGGGGTACTTATGGAGTTAGTTCATGGGAGGATGAGCTTTGGATGGGCCCAAGTTCTATTGGTGTAGATCTATAAAGAGTTATGGGGTTTTAGAGTGCACAAGCATTATGACATATATGTGGGGTTCATGCTACACTATTGGGAATATGAGAACATACAAGTACTGAGATCATTAGGCCTACCTATAGAGGGTTACTTACTGATATACTACAAAGTCAAATTATATTGGTAGAGGAGGGATGGGGAGATAACAGGTGCTAGTGGTGGTGCGAGAGATATTGATTGGTTTTGAGATTCCTTGGAGAGCTTGGCACCTGAAGATACAGTATGGAGGTCATACATGACTTGGCCTATGTGGGTTGGATAAAGGTACCATACATTTTCACTATAAAGTTAGAGGTGGGTGTATGGGAGGTAAGATGGTGAGATGGAGCACATCCTATTTGAGAGAGTGTGAAGACAATTCAAACTTGCATAAGGGATCCCACATAATGTTGCAAAGTATAGGAGAGGATGTAGAGTTTTTACTATCAGAGCTACAACCACAAGAGGAGGATTTGGATCATGAGGAGCCGCTTAATAGAGTGAAAGATGATGTAGACATTACAACTGACTATCTTTTATGGTTTGAGGTTAGATACACGATAGCTAATTTTTGTTGGGGTGATGGGGGATAGAGACCCATGGATGTTGATCTAGTATAGGCACCAAAATAGGGTGATCCATAGGTAGTGGTAGCAACATAGGCCCAAATTGTCATGTTACAAGGGTAGATTGCCACTCTTCAAGGTCAACTGGGTGGAGTGACAGTGCAGAGAGATGAAGCCCAGGCATAGGTCACCACTTTGTAGGGTCAGGTGGCCATTTTATAAGGGCAAGTTACCATAGAAATAGGAGAGAGGACCATGTGAGGGTCTCACTTAATTTAGAGACATAGGAGAGAGACTCTCTATGGTGAGCTAGTAGAGTAGTGGTGGCACCTTCAGGTGTTATCATGTAGGCTAGATATTTAGTGGCTATACAGGAGTTATGTTACTATGAGGGAATTATGCTCGCATATTTTCCTAATTAGATGAGGTAGGGAAAGTCTCATGTTGGTTTGGTTGGTAGAGTAGTGATTGTAGCCCTAGGTTAGTGGGCTATGATAGCGGGTCATCTGATAAGGCCTCCACCTAGGATAGCTATAGGCATTGGGATAGGTATAGGTGTAAGTGTAGGTAGAGGTGTAGGTATGGATGGGGCCAGTGGTAGTGGTGCCCCAAGACCTTGATACACACATGGTCAAGTTTTTTTTGTGTATGATTTTGATACCGGTCTTCATGTCGAAGATGAAAGATGTATATGAGTGAGAGACATGAACACACACACACACATATTGATATTGGTCTTCATGTCAAAGATGTAAGATGTATATGAGTGAGAGATATGAATATATATATATATATATATATATATATATATATATATATATATATATATATATATATATATATATATATATGATTAAGATGATTAAGATGATTAAGATGTTTTTATGTTTTATGGGATGAATGCTTATGTGCTGATAATTTGTTGAGGATGACTAATGTTAATTTTAGATGTTATAGATGATGATCATGTTTATATATATATATATGATTAAGATGATTAAGATGTTTTTATGTTTTATGAGATGAATGCTTATGTGTTGATAATTTGTTGAGGATGACTAATGTTAATTTTAGATGTTATAGATGATGATCATGTATAAGACTTATGATGATGATGATTATCTTGCATAGTATAGGCATGTGATGATATATGGTTTAAAGTTTAAATGATTTTTTGATTTTGATTATGATATGATGTTCTTGTTTTAATGTGATGGAAATATGTGATCATAATGTCAGAAACTATTGTTTGAAGTGACGATTTGGATTTTATTATTCATGATAGGTCTATTCATTATAGATCATTATGTGGTGGTATGCTTTGATAAGCTTATAATATTTGAGAAAGAATGATAAGAGGCAACATCCCTTAGAACCAATATTGGGTTCATTGGCAAGGATCCTAGTAAACCAAGGTTAGATAGGATCTTAATGAAAATAAACCTCTGATAGGCTTCACATTAGGATATGTCTAGTGAAAAGGTATTAATTAGAAACACAAAGTTGCCAAGTGAGCTCATAGTCCCTTGTTTTATAGAGGGTATACAGGGAAAGGGGGTGACAAGTAAATGGAGGGAAAAGGGATGATGTAGGAGACTAATGTGGATTTAATTACTCTTTTGATAGGTGACCTAAGAACTAGAACAAACAAGTTCATGTCTTAACAAGGTGTAGACTGATCGATTTGGGAAGTTCACAAAAAATAAAAAAAATTATGAGGGAGCTGATTGTGGCCTTTTTGTGGGATAATAGGGTCATGCATTACTTATTTTTATAAGAGAGGTTAAAATGATCAATGGGGGAAGCTTCAAGTGCTTTGATTGAGTTGATTGCAGCTTTTATGAACATATTATTTTTGACATTTTGGCTTAGCCATCCTTTGAAGGAGTGGTTTGAGTATGAATAAATATTTGATGGCTATCCTTTGAGGGATTAATCTATCTTATTTTGATCATTTTTAGTATCTGTCCTTTGAGGGAGTGGTCTATCATTAAGAAAATTGACCCAAATAATATGTTATATCCCTTAGAGAATATTTGAATATTTTCTTGGACATGGACCCATCTATCCAAGCTTAGAGGTTGAACTTATAGGGGTAAGATTTTTACCACAAAATGTGGTTGCTAGGTAAGGAAGAGTGATTTTTGGGAAATAAATGATCATGGGATTCTATCTAGTTAAAGATGAAAAGTATCCATGTGAACCATGCCATGGGTAGAGCCATGGTACCCATGTTTAAGATTAGGCTAAAACTATGGTGGATAATCACATGAGTCTATTATAATCAAATGTCCCCAAGAGGAATAGGGTAATAGGATAAGAGGGGTGAATCTCATAAAACCAAGGGGCAAGCTTAAACTAGACCATGGAGTTTATTTAGATCTCTTTTAACAATAGAAATGATGCAAATATGAAGCATTGAGATGCAAATGATATAGGTTCCAAGCCAATTGAAAGAAAATTTACCCTTTTTTCTTTTCTCCATGTTTATTACATGTTGGTTTTCTTTAAGGATGAGGTATCTAATATCTAACTCCTATTCTTTCAAATGTTTGTTATATGCATAAATGATACGGTCTTGGTAGATGTGAAGATGATTAAGGGTAGCAAGATGATGTTCATTGAGTAATTAAAGGTGCATGAGGCATTCTTGATGATAGTCTTATTCAAAAATGATGTTGTGCAAGGATATATGAAGAGAGGGAATCTAAAATTTGAGAGGTAATAAAACTTCTACATCAAATACTAGGGAAAAAGGTGTAGCACCTCTTGTGGTTTGGATACTAGTATGATAGGCCCATAAAGCAAATGGGATGTTTATATGTCAATCTCATCCTAAAGCACTTGCAACTTTGGTGAACATCTTGATGAGAGTTTTATTGGAAGCTTCTACCTGTTTGTTTGCCTATGGATGATAGGGTGATGAATGAATTAGCATGATGCTAAAAGCATTACAAAGGGCTTGAAATTTATTATTTTTGAAAGATTTTTTGTTATCAGTTATGATTTTGTGAGGGACACCAAAATGATAAATGATGTGGTGATTGATAAAATTAATAATTTTTTTAGCTTTAATGGAGATGAGGGGAATGCATTCTACCCATTTAGTGAAATATTCGATAGCAGTGATGATGAATTAATGTCATTGAGATGAGGATTGATTTCTCCAATGAGATCAAGCCCCCACTGTGAGAAGGGCTAGTAACCCTTGGATACCTAAAGGCCTTGAGTGAGCATGTGATGCAAGTCAACATGTTATTGGCATTTAACACAATTCTTTACATAGTCACAATAGTCCTAATTGAGTGTAGGCCAATAGTAACCTAAGCGTATGATTAATTTAGTGAGAGTGAGGCCACTAAAATGTCCCCCATAAACTCCATCATGAGTTCCCTTGATGGCATGGGGAATTTCATGACTAAGTAGACAACGGAGGGGAAGACAATCAAAGCCACATTTATATAAGATTCCCCCTAGTATGGTATAATGAGAGGTACCTTACACAAAGGCTTTTTGGGCATTGTTTGAGAGGTCAGGTGGGATGATGCCAAGGTTAAGGTCATTAAAAGTTTGGTCATACTATACATCTGAAGGAGAAACCTCCACATTAAAAATGGTTGGAAGGTTTGAAATGATATATGAAGGGTTGAAAAAGTGATGGATTGTAACAAATAATTTAGATTCAGTAGGTTGAGAGGGTATTTGAGATGCAAGGAAGGCCATCATATCTATGAATTTGTTAGTAGATTAGGATACCAATTAGATCTAATAATAATCAAAAGATGTCAAGATCTTATCAATGAGAAGCTTATACTTTTGTAAAATGTCATTCTTACATTTATAGGACCCATTGACTTGGTTGATCATGAGTTGAGAATCACTAAAGATAGAGATGGTTTTGAATCCTAAGGAAAGAGTGGTTTAGAGACTGATAGCCAAAGCTTCGTATTCTAACATGTTAGTACATTCAAAGTTGAGTTTAAAGGATAGTGGAAGAGGTTAACCATGAAGAGGAATGAAAATTATGCCTAAACCCCCACCATGTTGGCATTTAGAGCCATTGAAAAAATATGGCCATTTGGTAAGGGGGTCTTCCTAAAAAAGAGTCACAATAGACTCATCTAGAAAGGTTAATGGAAAGGGTTAGTTATTTGAAAGGGGAGCTTCATCTAATTAGTTAGTAATGACGGATCCTTTAATGGATTTTTGGTGAAGAAACTCAAGATCGAACTCATCTAGAAACATGAGCCACTTAGTTATACACTGATTTTGATATGGCTTGGAGTGCATATACTTGAGTGATTTGGTGGTGATAATAACATATGTTTTTTGATTGAGAAGGTAATGATGTAGTTTAGAGGTGACAAAAATGAGAATGAGACAAAGCTTTTTAGGATGGGTATATCGCATCTCATACTAAATGGTCCTCACAATGTTGGGATTTCCCAAGGAGATCATCCACATAATATTCTACAATCTTATGGATAATATCATGGAAAATATAGGTCATACCTCATTGATAAGTTGTGTCTACATTTTTAAAACCAAATGGCATGACCTGATAGTAGAAGGTTCCCTAAGGAGTAATGACGGTGGTTTTATGTTGATCTAAGGGGGTGATTAGGATCTGATTATATCCTAAAAATTAATCCATGAGGGATAACATTTCATGACCTACAATAAGATCAACTAGTTGGTCAATGTTAGGTAAAGGAAAGTCATCTTTGGGGCATGTAAGCTTAAGGTCACATAAATCCACATAAAGATGGAGTCCCCCAGTATGTTTGGTAATAGGAATAATATTAGAGATCCATTGTGGATAGTCAGTGGGTTGAATGAGGTTGATGAATAAAATATGTTGAAGTTCTTCTTTGATGAGAAGAGCTATACAAGGGTGCATTTTATGAATATTTTGTTGTATCGACTTAGCCTCAAGATAGGTAAAAATGTTATGGAGTGTGATGGATGGGTCAATCCCTGGCATGTCCTGATAAAACCATGCAAATGCAATGCTAAGGTATCAAAGGAAGGCAAGACAATCCCACTACCAATTTGTGTTTAAATATTGGCCAATTTTAATGATACAAGGGTCCTCTTAGGTCCCCAAGTTAACATTGATAGTTGATTCATTGAGTATGGTTTGGTTTTCAAGAGGGAGATATTTATGGATAGAAGGATCTCCTATACCAAGGTATGTGAGGATGAAATCCTCATTATGACGTTGAATGGTATGAATGGTGGGTGAATCAATGTTGATCAATTTAGGATGGATGAGAGGAAAGGTTTTAGTGTGGCCACCTTGTTGATAAGTGAATGGGCCTAAGATAATGGTATTGATAAAAAAAGTTGGATGGGTTGATATCAGAGTCTTCAGATTGGGAAGATGAACTAGGTGAGGATGGAATTACTTCTATGGGAGTATTAATAGGTTCTAGTGAGGTGGGATCTTTTGGTGGTTTGAATTTGAGCCCAAAGAACTCATGAGGTTTATAAGTTTTTATAATGAACAATTTGTGAGGTCCTTGTTCATAAAGGCCAATACCAAATCCTTTCCAAGCATAGTGATGAAGGTAGGTTTTGGCAAAGGATGGAATGCTTAGATAAGAAAAATTGGAAGTGAAAGGTTGAATATATGGAGTGGTGATAGGAGTGAGGAGTGGTTGATCAAGTCCCCCATAGACAAAATATGTTCGATTGTTGGGAAGTCTAAAGGGGATGATGGTTCATATGTTGGGATCATATGAAGGGTCATTTTGAAGGTTCCCATATTCATATAGAGTGGGAAGAGCATCTAAAGCTAAAAGGTGATATTCCCCAAGGGAGAGACATTGGAAAGTTTGTGCCAAGGAGTCCTCAATAGGAATATGGGAAGAGGAAATAGATACACTAGTTGAGGCTTCATCATTATTTATGGTTGAGGTACTTTAGGTCACTATTGGTGGTACAATTGTGGTAATGGGGTTGGTTGACTATGTAGGACATGAATGTGGAAGGAGGACATCATTAGGCTTATAGGTAATGTTGCAAGACGTAAAAGGATTAAGATCAACATTGTTTGTTATAACCTATCCTTCATGTTTGAATTTGAAATAATAGTGTAAAGTGGAGGGGATATAACTCATAGCTTGGATCTAATGGCATCTAAGTAGAATGTTATATTAGAACTCACCCTATGCAACATAAAATAGATTGGGAATAGTGTAAGGCCCCAAGCGTATTTGAAGGACAACGGTCCCTAAGGTAGTATCCATTATGTCATTAAAGGAGTGAAGCATGACTTGCTTTCAGCCATGATATTCTTTGGTAAATGTAGTTGATCAAAATAATGGGATGAGATTATGTTGATTCTATCTCCTCCATCAATCATCATCCTTTTGACATGAGTGTGATTAATGTATGTGGTGATAAAGAGAGCAGGATCAGATTCCTCAAAGTGTGATGGAGGTATCTCAGAATCATGGAAGGTAACAATGACTAAATATTGGAGGGCTCCAATGAAGGATGAAAGAGGTTGAGGGTCATCTGGTTAAAGCTCTATAGATTGGAGAGCCTCTATTAGTGCCGAATGATGGTGGGGTGAGGTGTTGATTAAGTCATAAAGGCTCATCTTCATTGGTGCTTGGTGGATTTACTTCAACATGGTTTGTTGAGTGGATGCAGAAGAGTTGGTAGGAGGGGCACCAAGGATGGAAACTTTGGGTCTTGGTGATGGCATAGGCGAAGGCATTGGTGCTTAGACTTGGTTAGAAGGTTGGGAATATGAAGGATATATCTATGGAATGGATGCATTGGCTCTTGCTTTACCCCTTTATTGAGATTAAGATTGAGTAATCATATGGATGGTATAGACAATGGGCTTGGTTGGACTAGGTGATTATTTTGGTTCTTCCCCCTTACCTGTAGATGAGAGTGAGGAAGTAGGTGTAGGTTACGGTGGTGGTTGAATTAGTTGGGTTAGCATTTGAGTTGGTAAGGTAGGTGAAAGTGGTTAATCTAATAATAAATCATCATCATTATCATATAATTAGTGAACAAGAGCTTGGAGAGATTTATAGTTCTTTGTGTCATGCCCTGACATCCTATGGTACACATAGATTTGAGTATCATCAAATTAAGAGGGTTTGGTATTGGAAGGGGTGACTAGCTTAATAGGTGGAAGTTTAATGGTGGATGTTTGCAATAACCTCTATAAAATAATGAAGTAAGATTCCTTCAGAGGTGTTGAGGGTGTTGAAATGCTTGTCGAGGAAGTAAAAACCCTCTTAGGCATGGTCTTAACCTTAGAGAGAGTAGGTGGATGGGAACCTTTGGTAGATGGTTTGGGTTGGGTTGGCTTAGCCATGATCGGGTTACCTATGGATGGCTTCAAACTAGAGGATAAGGGGTTGATAATAGGTGGAAAAGTGTATGGGGATAAACTATCTAAGAATGAAGAAGCAATCGATGGCCTAAGTGGTGGAAGAGTAAGCATAGAAAAGGGCATTAGTTTAATTGAAGAGGAATAAGTGACTGGGATGGTGGGTGGGTAGGGTCTTAAAATAGATGGAAAATGAGAAGGAAGTGGCATGGGTCAAGCATAAGGATGAGGTTTAGGTAACTGTACCCTTTAGTCTATCTTGGTTGGTGGTTTGTTAAATGGACTAGAGGGGTTATGTCCAATTTAATGGGTGGATGGGTCATTTTAGGTGTGGGAAGGATACCCAAATTTTTGGCTAGCTTAGTTATAAAATTATGAGATGATCTAGGTGGAGGTGGGTGATATGATTCTCTCATGTCTTGGGAGAAAGAAATGTTTGATGATGGGGTGATAACATGTTGGAGAGTGGATGCTAATGAGGTCAAGGATTTAGTTCTATTTTGGTATGGGAGCCACAAATGGTGCCAAAAGGTGGTTCTATCTAGGTTATGTTGTGAGTCAAATTCGAGACTTTACACTAACTAAGAAATAGGATTATAAATGGGTTTGGGTCCTTGATTAGTCATTTAAAATGTTAAGCTCTTGGGTGAAGAAGAGGGAATGGTTCATTAATCTTTACTTGAGTTAGAAGGTTCCAAAATGATGGTTGCTTGTGGGGTGATTAAGGGAGGAGATGGTTATTTGATCAAGGGTGTAGGTATGATCCTAAATCCTTCCTTTGCTAGAGTGTCCAAAGGAGAAGAAGGGATTTCCACCATTTCATTTGATGTTTAGAAAAAGAGGTGGTTAAAATGATAATTGATTCTATGAAAGGAGGAGTGAGCATGGACATGGTTTGATCAAGTAGATATGCTAGGGCTATAGATCCTTCTATAAGAGGTGAATTTTCTTCTTCCATAGGTGAGGTTGGTGAAGGAGTAATAGAAATGTGAGGCTTATCCCCCATGGTCTCATTTATGATGAAATTTATTGTGTGTGTCTCATGAGATGAAGAGGGATCAAATTGATTGTCATGTGGTTGGGTAGGTGGAGGATGATTAGGAAAAGGTTTGTAAAAAAATATAGAGAGAATAGTTGGGAGGTGCATTAGGGTTTTCAAATGACAATTCACCATTATCAATCAAGTTTTGGATAAGACTTTTAAAATTGTTACACTAATTTATGTCATGTCCAATGACCCTATGGAAAGCACAATGGTCATTTTCATTATACCACCTAGGCACGGGGTGAGAGGGGTCAACTTATTGGGGTGGCTTGATTGGTGGAAGCTAAATAAGGTTATCTTTGAGTAGTTTGTCTATTATAGAGGCATAATATTCTCTTATAGGTGTGAATTATTGAGGGGGGGGGGTGCATTTTTAGTTTTGGTTTGGTGGATAAATGAGGTTAGAGGGAGTGGTTTGATGAGGTTGATTAATGGATGGAGGTGGGGTAACTTTTAGCACCACAAAATTTATGGAAACTTTGGATTTAAAATTAGATTGGTTGGTTATCTTGGTGAAAGAGGGATCATTTAGTTTGAAGCTAGAATTCTTAATTAAAATTTTTAGTTTACCCTCATCTATGGCTTGGTTTTCAAGTTTGCATGCCATTGTGAATGCTTCATCAAATGTTTGAAATATTCACACTTGAAGGGTAGGAGCAATGTGTTTTTCACAACCCCTAGAGAAAATCTCAATGATTTCCATTTGGGGTAGTGAAAAGGATAGTTGATTCATGAGACCTCACCATCATGCAACAAAGTTAGTAATTGATTCATCATCAAACTACCTAATATAATAGAGGTTAGTTATGAAGATCTTCTTGGATAGATTGATAGAAAATTTTTCTAATAATATTTGGGTAAGTTGGGAGTATGAAAAGATACAATGCGTAGGAAGGGCACTTTACCAATCCAAGTCAGGCCCTGATAAAGACATAGGAAAAATTTGGAGGAGGGTGTCATCATATGCGATCAAGTAAAAATAATGGTAAAATGTCCTCAAATATTATTGAGGATCCTCTTTTCCCTAAAACTTAGAAAATATGGGGAGTTCTTATTGAAGAGGATAATCATGAATTGGTATATAAGTGTTGATAGGTTCGTTACAAATTTGGTCATAAGATAAAAGGTTATGGGACCCAGAGATAGATGACTCAAGTTGGGTTATAATATGTATGAGCATCCTTAGTAGGTTAGGTAGTTACATAATTTGGTGGTAAGTTCTATTGAATCTGAGTTGTATCTATGAATTGGTATGTGGCAGGAGGTACGGATGTAGGCACATATTGGTATGTGATGACCCGAGTTTGGGATAGTGCCCCAATAAGATTGATAGGCATTAAGGGTTTGGTGTAAGGTGAAATATATCCTAATGGGTTAGGAATATATTGATAAGGTGCTATGGGGGCTTGTAGGGGAATTGATAATGGTTGATTTAGGGGCACATTTGGGTTGGTTGATGGGGGTATGGCTTACGTTGGTAATACTAAAGTATTTGTGGGTTGTTGATGGGTAGTTACCCTAGTGATAATAGGGGGAAGTGTTTAGGGTATGGACAGTACCAAGTTATGAAATGGGGTAGAGGTTGGTACATTGGTTGAGGTTGTAGGGATGGTAGGAGTGGGTATGGAAGACACCACACTAGTAAAAGAGGTAGAAGTGACAAGGGTTAAAGTTAAGACAACATTAGAGGTATTGGTTAGGGTAATAGGTGTATAGGTGGTGGTGATAGATGAACGAAAGATAAAATATGAAGCTTGGATAAAAAAAGGTTGAGAAGATGTAACACCAACAATGAGGTGGTGTGTCATACCATATGATGGATCCGTAGGAGGAACTGAAGCCATAAAAGTATGATAGGATAAGGTATTAAGATAGTTTTGTAAAGCAACTAGGTTATTGTCTAGAAAGGTGGCAAAATCTAGATCACCTTCAGAAATCATGGGAGGTGTCGTAGGTGGAGGAGAATGGTGTGGTGAAGCATGAGGTGATCTATCAACATCTAAGGTGTAATCCATGGATGAGGATGAAGAAGAAGATGGTGGTTGGTTGTTTTGTTTTCTCACTTTTTGTCTGGTCAAGACCATATGAGAATTGGAAATGGATAATGAACCTCTCACCTTAAACAATGAACAAATAAAGAAAATCCCAAAGTAAGCAAAACACACACTAAAAGCACAATTAATCCTATGATTTATTTTTTAAAAAATTTGGCTTATGCCTTAAAGGGCATGAAAGGGGAAATTGGATTGTAATTTAGGTACTAGAAGAGCTATCTAATGATGGATTTGGGTTAAATTTTAATGTTCAAAGAATCTGCACTAGACTAGGTACATGGCCTAGTATTGAGGGCTTGTTCCCCATACTTCATGAACCCAAAGCTAAGCCAGGCTACTTACCAATATGTACCATTTGTCTAGAGTTTATACTCTATCAAAGAATGGAGTGGGTCTTCCCCTTGGTGATGAAATCTAAGTAAGATCACTGGGTAGGGTATGGTGATCCAAAGGATGATGAAATCATAATGGGGCTTGTCTCAAGTAAGTTTTGATGTTTATTTTGTGCAAGTGGTTTGGTAGTGTAACATAAGTGTGCTATGATTAATTAACAATGCTTTTAAATGATCTAGGTGAGCTAAATATTAAGCAAGCAAGACCATGAATTCACTCAATTTTAACTAAAATAAAAAACTTTGGTGTCTTTTTATGCAACCAAGAAACAACTAAAAAATGCACTTAATGCAGGATGAAAAATGTAACCTATCCCTAAGATAAAAACCTTTTTTTTTAGGAAGGAAAGGAGATAAAATTTCTATCTTTTGAATTTTAGAAATAATAGATATGCAAGAACATGAATTTTCACTAATGTAACTATATGCCTAAAGAGAACTATGAACCTAGAAGGGGTCCCACTAGGCATGCCAAAATGTTTTATAGAATTTTATCTTATATTTCAATAAATAAGGAAGAAACAAACTAGATATAGGTATGGCATAAAAACCTATTTGGTTGTGTGTACATTATCAAATGATTGTAGAGAGCTCCTCTTTGTCTTGGGAGGATGACCTATAGATAATACAACACTAAAAATAGCTTGTTTGTTAGATGAATATGAAGGGTGGACTGCCTAACAATGCTAGATCCAAGAATTGAAAGCTTCCTTGGATGGATATCAATCCACTCCCCTAATAATAATAATGTTCTGATAGTAGAAATGAAATATGATATACTGATAAGAACATGGATATTTATGAAATCAAATAAATAATGTACCTATTCAATAAGAGGTAGCATGATGGGTCAATACCATGCACAAGTGGATGGAGGTCAGGTTCAGAGGATCTACGTAGGGTCTAAGGAAAGGAAAAAAATAGAAACAAGGTCTAATTGGGTATGAAAGGGGAGGAAATAACAATATTTTATTCTCTTTGATAATGACCATCGATAGTCAGGGTGATCGACGAGGGTTGTTCTAACCATCAACAATTAAGTGATTGGTAATGGTTGTTATAACCATTGATGGTTATAGTAACCAGCTATGGTTACCTGTAGGAGTGTGGTAAAGTATCTAAATTGGGATTGGTGGGAGGTGGCTAATGAGTAGAAGGTTGAGTGTGGAATCTTGAGGTGAGGGGTAATGTGTAGATGGTCTGATCCGAACATAAAATTTTAATATAAATAGGAAATTCTAAAAACAAAATGAGAATACCTGTATAATGCCAAATAGGTGATAGTTGAAAACTAAATGAAATTGGCTAATATCATAATACTCCAACCTTTAAAATTCATGTAGATAGAGTTTTGGGGCCTTCCTGTACAAAGAAAAGAAGAGAGCCTAGATGCAAATGTTTGGATCCTTTTCTCTTCCAAGATCCCTCAATTTATAGCCCAAAGTTGATAAGTGAGGAGAGAGAAAGTTACTAAGTTGGGTTAGGATAGAGATGCCCATTCGAAGGGAAGGAAAGATGTAAGGTATGCATGGGAAAGTTTCCATTTTACATGTGCATACCTTGATTACAATTGGATGTTTTTTATGTTGCAAGTTTGGATAGTTGACCATTGACGGTCAGGCTAATTATTGATAGTTAGGCTGACCATCAATGGTCAAACCCTAAGTATTGAAATGGGTCTAAGTTGATGTTTCAAAATGCTTAAAAAAGGTGCCTAGGTGCATTAACAAGTGTAAAATTTATTTTAAGGTGAGTTAACTAGATAAGTACTTAACTAAGGTTGAGGACAGGCCCAAGTTGATGTGACATCAAAAACTGGTCAAGGGGATAGTTTTGAGTGTCTACAGCCATCTTGGATAAGCATGGTGAGTTTCTTCCTTCTTGGGGTGATTTCTTCCATATTTGTTTATATACAGGTGGTGGTGTGACTTTGCACAAATATGTTTATTTTTATAAGGTATGGTATAGCAGCTTGTGGTGTGATTATTTATAGGTACATGTGTGGTATAGCATTTTTGGATTATTATTGACAAACATCATATTTGGATCAATAATTTAGATAATTATTTTGTGAATTCTTGAGGAGATATTCAATCTCTATGAGAGGTTCTCTTTGGAGAGTTTGTACTCTTGTTCTATTATTATTTTATTGAGAACTTTCTTGATGGATGTATCCCACATTGGGTGAACGATGATATACTTGTCTTATGTGTTATAGCTGGTCTATATTGCTGGTTTTTACTTTTCTCCAATATAGCAACATTTACTGTGATTTGAGGAATTGATTCCATGATGCAAGTAGTGCATAGAGAAATCTGATTTTACACATTTAAAATATGGTTTATGTGTTTTAAATTCTGATTTTATGGTTAATTAAATTTGATTTTAATTCATTTAATTTATAACAATTGGTATCTGAGATTTGGTGGTGGTTTTGCTAAAGTGGTAAACCATGGAAGGGTTACTAGCTTGAGTGGGAGCTATGGGAGAAGAGATTAGATTCAGAGTTGATAAATTTGATGGTAAAATTTTTGGTTTGTGTAAAATACAAATGGAAGATTATTTGTATCAGAAGGAACTTCATCTCCCCTTGAAGGGGAAAGGAGGAAAACCTGTAACCATGAGTGATGTTGATTGGACATTACTTGATAAGAAGGCATTGGGAGCCATACGGTTATGCCTTGCATCTTCTATTGCATTCAACATTTTAGATGAGAAAACTACAAAGTATCTCATGGATAAACTTGGAAAACCATATGAGAAACCCTCTACTTCAAATAAAATATTTGTTATGAAAATATTTTTTAATATGAAAATATCTGAGAATGGTTTTATTGCTAGTCATTTAAATGATTTTATTATAGTTTTATGTATGCTCACTTATGTTGGAATTAAATTTTATGATGAAGTTAGAGCTTTGATGATTTTTTGTTCTTTACCTGATATTTGGGATAGCTTGGTTATGGTTGTGAGTAATGTAGTCCCTATCAAGGGAAGTTTAAATTTTGAGGATGTTGTAGGTGTGATTCTTAGTGAAGAATTGTGAAGGAAGAACACTGGTGGATCATCTTCAGCGAATGATTTGACTATTGAAACTAGAGGGAGGCAAAAGGACAAAAGCAAAGGAAATCATGGAAAGTCAAAGGGTAGATCAAAATCTAGATCTAAAGCCAAGATGATATGTTAACATTGTGGAAAGAGTGGATACTCAAAGAAGGAATGTTGGTCACTTCAAGATAAGAAGGTCAATAATGAAGAAATGAATGAGGTAAATGTGACATCAGGTAATTTATGTCAGGATGCCTTAATTCTTTCTTTGGATAATTTTTTTGAGTCTTGGGTATTAGATTCAAGAGCTTCTTTTCATGCCACCCCACATAGGCATTATTTTACTAATTATGTTTAAGAAAGTTTGGGACATGTTTATCTTGGTAATGATGAGCCATGTGAGATAGTAGGGAAAGGTTGTGTTCAGATGAAAATGTATAATGGGAACACATGGCTACTTAAGGATGTCAGACATGTACTTATGTTGAGACAAAATTTGGTTTTAATGGGGTAATTGGGTGGTGATAGTTGTTCAATGTTTACTCCAAATTCTTGGAAAGTTACCAAAGGTTCTCTTGTGGTTGTAAGAGGTAAGAAAGGTGGTACATTATATTTGACTAGTAGTGTTGATTCATGTGATTTAGTTACTATAGATGGAAATGTAACTATGTGGCACTACAGGCTTGGTCATATGAGATATAAAGGCATGGAGATCTTAAAAGATAAGTTACCAAGATTAAAAGAAATTGAATTAGACTTCTGTGAGGACTGTGTGTATGGGAAACAAAAGAGAGTTAAGTTATTAAAATTTAGACCCATAAAGAAAGAGCATAAGTCAGAGTTGGTACATTCAGATGTATGGGGACCAACTCAGGTATCTTTTATTGGTGGTTCCAATTATTATGTCACTTTTATTGATGATGCAACTAGGAAAGTTTAGTTTTATTGCATTAAAAGGAAATATGATTTATTTGACACTTTTTCAAAGTGGAAAGCCTTGGTTGAGAATGAATTAGGTCTCAAATTGAAATGTCTCAAATCAGTTAATGGAGGTGAGTATTTTTGTAATGCTTTCCTTAATTATTGTTCTAAAAATGGAATTTATAGGCAAAGAATGGTTCCAAGAACTCCATAGCAAAATGCGGTATCTGAAAGGATGAATAGAATAATAATGGATTGTGCTAGGTATTTGAGGTTACAGGTAGGGTTACATTTATAGTTTTGGGTAGAAGCAGTTAGCATGATAGTTTATCTAATTAACAAAGGACCTTCAATGCCTTTGGATGGAGGTATTCCTAAATAAGCTTAGTCTGATAAGAATGTTGATTATTCTTTTCTAAGAGTCTTTGGATGTGAGGCTTTTGCTCTTGTTAACAAAAAGAGGATAAGACCAAGTGAGAGGCAAAATTAGAAAAATGTACATTTTTTGGTTATGGCAAGGATGACTTTGGTCTCCATCTATAGAGCATTAGAGATAAGAAATATTTTGGTCTAGAGATGTAATCTTTAATAAAAAAAGTCATGTATAAGAATCCATTGTAGAAAAAGGAATAGAAAGAGTACACAATATTGGATGACATTGCAGATGGAAAAGTATCTAATGAATCAATTAAGGACCTTCTACATAAGGACCCCAAACTCCTATGATAATAAGGTTTTTTAGGGTAAGAAGATCACCTGAATATTTTTCTCTTTCTTTGAATTATTTATTACTCACTGATAATGGAGAACCAAAGTGTTATGAGGATATAATGCAGGTAGATGCCAGGAAGAAGTGGGAGCAAGCCATGGATGAGGATCATAGATCTCTCATGGAGAACCAAACATGGGATTTGATAAGGCTACACAAGGGCAAGAGTGAATTTACAAACAAGTGGATTTATAGAATAAAAGAAGAAGGGAGAAAAATGTATACGGCCATAATGGTGGTTAATGGGTTTGCACAAAAATTAGGTATTGATTTTGATGAGATTTTTTCTCCAGTTGTAAAAATGATTTCTATTAGGACTGTTCTTGATTAGTTACTGTTGAGGATTTGAACTTAGAATAGTTAGATGTGAAAAATGATTTTCTTCATGGTGATTTGGATGAAGAATTGTATATGGAGAAACCATATGGATATGAGGTCAAAGGGAAGGAGAACTATATGTGCAAACTAAAGAAGAGATTATATGGCCTAAAACAAGCTCCACAAAAATGGTATAATAAATTTGATTGTTTTATGTTGGGATAAGGTTATCAAAGGTGTAATTCTAACAATTACATGTACATTAAACATTTTGATGATGGTTCTTTTATTATATTATGCTTGTATGTGGATGACATGTTATTTACAAGAAAGAGCATACAACATATTCATATTCTTAAGAAACAACTTAGTGAATCCTTTTTTATGAAGGATTTGGGTGAAATGAAGAAAATCCTTGGTATGAGGTTACTCAAGATAAAAAGGAGAGGAATCTAATTTTATCCCAATCAGAGTATGTGAAGAAAGTATTGGAAAGGTTTAACATGTTAGATGTTAAATCCATTGGTACTCCTTTGGTAGACCACTTTAGATTATGAAAGGAGTAGTGTTCCAAGATATAGGTTGAAAATTTTAAGATTTATAAGGTACCTTACTCATCAACAGTTGGCAATTTGATGTATGCTATGGTTTGTACTAGGCTGGATATTGCCCATGTAGTGGGAGTTGTGAGTAGGTATATGAGCGATCCTAGTTATGAGTATTAGAAAGCAATGAAATGGATTCTTTGGTACTTGATAGGAACCATGGATGTTACATTATGTTATGGTAGATTAGATACCACTTTTCATGGTTATGTGGACTCAAATATGGAAGAGGATATTTATAGCAAGAGGAGTATGATAGGTTATATATTTACTATTAGAGATACAATAGTTAGTTGGATTTATAAGATACATAAGGTTATGGATTTTTCAACCACAGAGGTAGAGTATGTTATTACCATAGAGGCTAACAAGGAGATGATTTGGTTCTAGTAGTGGTTTCAAGAGTTGGGGCATGAACAAGAAGTTAGGAGACTACATAGTGATAGTCAGAGTGCTATTCATTTCCTAAAGAACTGCACTTTCCATTCAAGGACAAAACACATTTATTTAAATTATCACTTCATCAAGACAACTTTAGAGAAGAACTTGGTGAAGCTGGAGAAGATTCATAGTAGCTAGAATATTACAGATATGATGACCAAAGTGGTCACATTGGACAAGTTGAGACTATGTTCAGATTTGATTGGTCTTAGTGGTTATAGAGTAGTGATAGATTCTATTTAAGATAAATGGTCTCTAAGTGGGATATTATTGAGTGTGTAACCCTTTATAGCTATCACATGACCTTGGTGGAACATTTTGGGGTTTAGAGAGCTCCACAGATGTGGGGGAGTGCATTTTATTGTGTCCATTCCCCACTCCTCCTTTTGTGGAACTGTGCTTCTCTGTGAGTGGAATATTATTTATATGTTTTTATAATTTCTATGTTGACTTCCATGGTTTGTGGAAGTGGGATTGACTTCCTTGTTTTTAGGAAGTTAGTTGTTATCCTTTTCATGTTTTATGGAAGTGGGATTGATTTCCTTGTTTTTAGGGAGTTGTTATCTCATTGTAATTTGTGTAAACCTTTTTTGGAGGAGAGATAAGGATGGCATGTTACTTCCTTAGATGGATTTAGGATAAGATTTATTATGTAGAGGATGGTGTGTTTCCTTGAGGATAAGTCCATCTTGGATAAGCATGTCAAGTTTCTACCTTACTGGTATGATTTCTTCCATATTTGTTTATATACAGGTGGTGGTGTGACTTTGTACATAGATATTTATTTTTATAGGGTGTGGTATAGCATCTTGTGGTGTGATTATTTATAGGTATAATTGTTTCATAACATCTGTGGATTATTTTTGATTGACAACATATTTATATCAATAATGTAGAGAATTCTTTTGTGAATTCTTGAGGAGATATTCAATCTCTATGAGAGGTTCTCTTTAGAGAGTTTGTACTCTTGTTCTATTATTATTTTATTAAGGAATTTATTGGTGGATGTAACCCACATTGGGTAAAACATAGTATACTTGTCTTATGTGTTATTACTGGTTTTTACTTTTCTCCATTATAGTAATATTTACTATGATTTGAGGAATTGATTCTGTGATGCAAGTAGTTCATAGAGAAATCTGATTTTACACATTTAAAATCTGGTTTATGTGTTTTAAATTATGATTTTATGGTGAATTAAATATAATTTCAATTAATTTAATTCCTAACACTTTTTGCATAATTTTTGAAGTGGCTACAATAATTTAGAGAATTCCCTTCTTGATTGATCTAAAAAAATAATCTTGTTAGCAAGTTGAGAAATAAAATTAACTATAACCTTTACATCTACTTTAGTATCTATTAGTTTAGCTTTATAATATGGTTTGATTTGAAATTTTGTTGAAGAAGTTAAAGATGGTGCATATTTGAGCCTATTCAAAGCAAGAAGTTTGACTTCTCTTTCTCTTATTGTACAAAAAATATCTTCAAATGATTTAAATTTATTGAACATAATTTACTCATGCAAAGGTGCAAGAAAACTTTGTTTGAAAATATCTTTTAATTCATTATCTACCAAGGTAATAATCATTTTCACAATCATGGAAGTATAATGAAGTACATAATCATTAATAGTGTCATTAGTTCCTTTCTTAAGCTTAATAATTTGTGCATAAGAAATATTTTAATTAATGTTAATATAAAAATGATTGATAAATTCATCTGCTAGTGGATTAAATGCTTTGACTAATTGAAAGGTAAATCATAGAACAAACACAAGGCATTATCTCTTAAACTTCTTGGAAATAACTTAGTTAACAACTTGTCATTGAAAACACAATCCAAATGAGTCGCATGAAAATATCTGGATGTTATTTTGGATCTCTTTTAACTTCATATAATGGAATTTTGGGAGATAAAAATCATGTAGGTAAATGGTGTGATGCATTATTAGGTGATAAAATATTATTAAAGATTGGAAATACAATGATTGACTAGCTTTTGGTATAGATTTCTCTAGATGCAAGACCTTAGCATTCACAAGTGAAATAGTTGTCAAAAAGGATTGTGTAGTAGAAATGATAGATGATGTAGTTTGTGTAGTAATAAAAGATCATGTATGAGTCATTTGATTAGGCATGGACATAGAGATGTTTTTAAAACCTTGTGTTGACCCCAAGTCCAAAGGCATGGATGTAATAACAATATCAATAATAGAAGTAGTAACAACTATGGTAGGGTGGATAAGAGGTTTCTTAATGGAATCATTTGATTCTTTAGATGTACTAGCATGATCATGTTTATTTTGTTCTTTTATAGTTACAAATAAAAAAGAGTTAATTTCATCTAATTGGGCATCAACTTATTCCCAAAATTATTTTGCATCAATAGGTTCAAATCTATTATTGTTAGCAAAACCACATTCATGGCCCTTAATACTTTATATGGTCATAATAAGTCCGTGAAGAGGGTTAAAATTGAACCTTATATGATCTTATATGTATAAATACTCTTTTTCATATGTCATGCTTGATTTAACAAAAAAATGCATTAATAATGTTTGTGGCTTAGCTTGTGATTTGATTTATTGTATTTCATGGGTGTTAATGATTTTCCTTATTAAGGGAAGATAACATGCAATGAAAAATATGGATGTTTGAAACAAAAATTAATCATCCAATAAATCCATATAATTATTTAAAATTATGCTCAAATGAAAAATAATAAATGTTCATGACTATCCTAGGTTCACCAATATTTTTATATCTAGAATTTGAATTAATATGTGAATTAATCCTAATTCAGATAATTTGAGTAGATTAAATTAGAATGTTGTAAATGAACTTTCAAAAAGTAGGATGAAAGTAAAACACTAAATTCAACAAATTAAAATCAATTTCAACAAGACTAAGTATGAAAGGAAATGATAAACTTAGCTATTTCTATCTTAAAATTGACTTTTTGAAATTGACAAAGGGTTGAAATTGAGAAATAAGGACTGATTTTATAGATTAATGAAAGATGTAATTAAAAATGAAGAAGGTCAGGATCATCCAAGTAGGTTAGGATCGACTATCACTAGTGACTTGAACTAGTCTATATAGAGCCTCACTTAAAAATAGGAAAATTAGGTCATAATCATTTGTGATAACTTGAATTAGGTATGCATGTGAATATTTAACCTTTAGAGGTGTGTGCAAGACCTAAAAATAACTTCTCCAAGGTTGAAACCCTAATAGGGCTTGTAATGACTTAAAACCTACAAATATAAAAATGGGGGAGTATAATTGGATGAACTAACCCCAATCACCCTATGATGATTGAGTGATACCTACTTAATCAATACTCTAAAGAGGGGAATCGATCTCATGTAGTTATCCTACTTAGGGTTTTATGTGAAATTGTGCTTCATTAACTATATTAATGCATCTATAAATGGATTGAATACTTGATCATGCTTTACTTTAGCTTGTATAAAATAGGATTTTGACTAGGCTAAGGATTACTTTTAGTGATCATAATCAAAATTGGGAATAATAGGGAAGCTTTTCTCAATGTTCAATAATGTAAGTATGCCTTTGTATTGAAATTTATAGTTGACCATGATGTTTGCATCAATAAAACTAAGCCCACTTGGTAGTTGGAAATGACATATACAAATGGATGATAAGCCATCAAATAAATCAAATGTAAATTAAATATACAATAAATTTTGAACCATTTGATTTAAAATAGTCAAGAGAATAGGATATAATTTTGAGTAGACTTTGTATGAAACATTTTGAAGCCTTAGGCTTGGCCAATATGACATAGACACCATCGATCAAGGCCAAGAAAAATGGTAGACAAAAGGATGACATGACATAATTTATATAAGTAAAAACTTTGTATTGATATGGTAAGAATATATTATCCAAAAAATTTAAAATTATGTTTAAGGATTTCATACAACTTTGCCCTAGGAAATACATTAATATTTATATCCATAGTAAATTTCACCTTTGTAATTATATTACATTTTATCATTTGGTGGAAATTTTCCTTAAAAATTAAAATAGTTTTTCATATTTAGTATAAATTTTTTAAGGAATTAATTTATATTTTTTGATTAGGTATAATTTTGCCACTCTATTTATATAATTAAAAAAACTAAATTCACCTATAAAATTAAGCTTTTATAACGGGAGTCACTAAGATTCTATATAAATTTGTAAGTCCATTTTGTTTAAGTTTTCCATAGACCTAAACCTTTTTTCATCACCTTGAGGTACAATATTATGTCTTATTTCTTAGTTATACAATTAAGAATTAATATGAGTAAGGTGTTATTGTCATGTGTGGGTTATAATAAAAAATGTTAGGATCAGGTAGACATCATATCTTGCATGAGGTTATGAAATCAAGATCATGTTAGAACCAAAGGAAGTTAACCCAAGAGATGTTTCTGAGATAACACATGTTGGTGGCTTCATGTTTTATCTATATACACCTTGTGATAGCTAGATGAAAGTGTATAAAAAAAATAAATATTGTTATTTAACTGTAGGAGGCCTATGCAAGCATGTCATGATTTTGAATGCAAACTAGCTCATGCTTTGATAAGTTTTGATAATAGGTATGCATCATGTTCATTAGATGTCTTAAGTGATAAAATGATCTAATAAATTTTGGAAGATCTATAGATCACTCTATAAACTTGAAGTGCCTGAATCTAGTCTTGTGGCCAATTGGATGTTGTTTTTCATATTTGGTATGCCTACTATTCTAAAACATATACCTTTATGTTTTCTTGTGTATACATGTTAGCTTATGATCTTGATAGAAGTGTTAGGTGTTACCCATATGGAGGGTAAGGGTGTATAAAACTATATTTTTTCACTTTAATGATAGATTCCATTGCAAGACTCATTGACACATCAATCTTCCTAAGTACACATCCTAAAGAGACAACTAGGATTAGGGTGGGCTAGTTCATGCTGATTTTATGAGAGATTCCCTTGATGGTCATTTTTTATTCATACCTTCATCCATCATCTTCTACATAGTTTGACATCTATTTGTTCCCACTCTACCTCTTCCCTCCTCTTATTCTTGTTTATGTGGTCTTATTCTACTACATCAACCATGCCAGTGCTCCACTTCTTAACTAACTACATCATACATGATGAATAATTATTATATCTAGAAGCATTTTTTCTTATTCTTTCAGCCTAACCAATGAAATATTGTGCCTTATAGTATTTCTATCACTTCTTCAGACAAGCCAATGGTGTGAACTAAGTTTGGTAGGTGAATTTTAGGATTTTGATCCATATCTATAGAATTCTTGATTATAATTTTTCATAGGCATTACATCATCACTTCATGTCAACCATTGCATCATAACAAAGTAACATATCCCTTAAATGTAGTATTTTAGATAGTATAAGCAAGAGTTAGACAAGTATAACAAGAGGGAAGCATATATAAGCAATACATGTATCTTGACATAATAAATGGAAATGTCATAAAAAATTATGACCTGTATAATGTCAAAAAAAATGCCCCAAACTTTTGCATGGCCCCTAGGTGAAGTAATGTCCCACGTTTAGGCATCCATATGTCATGTATAACATGTATGTCCTATATCTCACCCATATATATCATGAAACACATGTACATATAAAAATGGATATGTAATATACCAAACATATGACAAATAACATAAATTAATGTAGTAACAAAAAAACATGTAATTTTTAAGTCTTGGTTTTTTATTTTGGAATATGCTAAGTAATGATCCCATCTAAGGGATGCCCATATTTAGGTCTTGAATCAACCTATGATAATTCCACATTAAATGATCAAGGATGAACATAAATATATTTATATGAATATGAGAAGTGACCTCGTGTTGTACCATATCTTTGATTAACATCATAACTCATAATATCTTGTATATGTTGTGAAAAATTATAAATATGGCCACATGATAATTTGATTTACTATAGGAGCAATATATGGTGTTCATTATGGAACATGTGGAGCATAATTTATAGCCCACTTAGAATGAGGTGAAGTAGGTACTACCTATTATGTAACCCAAATGGACCTTTTATGTAAAGGATGTTGAAACACCAGTCTTCAAGGAAGATCAATTAATTTTATATGTACTACCTTTGTATAATTAACATGTATAGGTTTTACAAAAAATTATGGTAGGGATGGCAAAGGAATTATCTATTGATAAAGGGGATACTCATATGAGATAACTAAGCTTTAATCACTTATTTTTTATATATGAACTTTACACATGAATACACCATAGATGTCATCACATGTAGCTCATGAATATGTGGATGCCCTAATAATATATAAAATGATCCTATATGAGAAATAACGAAAAACAAAGTGGTGAACAAATCTAACCCTAGATTAAGTGGTAATATAATACTCCCAGTAGGGCATTGTTTCTTTTCATTAATTATTTTTACTATTTTTTTTGTACCCATCAAGTCTCGATTTGTGTTCCCTAAACTAGTAAATAGTGTCATAGTGAAAAAATGTACACTTGAACCATTATATACCATGAAATTATGTATAAGCTATGAATCAATGTATGCTTATATAAACAATGGTGCATTTATAACATCTTCATTGTCAATAACTTCATGTTCATCAAGTGTGATAATTGGTCGATATGCCTATGTACTCATAAGTTTTCCAATGATGCCATTAAAAGGATGCTCTTCCCAAGTCATAGAAATGTAAGAATTAATAGGTGGTTGTGCTCTATATGTCATATTCACTCCTTGATTATTTTATATTATTGCATGATTTTAGAAGGGATTGAAAAATATTTACACTTTGTATTGCCATTAGGTTGTGCCCCAGATCATCCATATATGTGATTATATTATTAAGCTAAATGGTATTGTCATCATTTAGATATTGAATATTGTTCCTTAACCCAAAACATCTATTTCTGAATGGCCTATACATCTATGATAATCTTAATATGCATTAAAATTTAATCTTAGGTTGAGGTCTACTCATATCAACTCTTTTATGGGAGGGAGATCTATAGTATTATACTCAATAAAATTTTGTAATACCTTATTTGTAAGTTTGGCTAATCATGAAAACTACCTCCTTTGTGAAGCTATTAGAACAAGATGATTAGTAGGCTATGATACTGCATTAACTATTACCTTTAACTCATTATTATTATCCTTTGTTTTATAACTGTAACTTGGGTTGTTTTGAAACTTCACACCATAAGTATTTTTAGGATTGGCCACATATTTTAGCTTAATCATAGATATGAGTTTGACTTATTGATCCTTAACTATGTGGCATAAGTCATCAAAATATTAGAATTGATTGAACTAAATGGACTCATGTAGAGAACCCAAGAGGCTTTTCTTAAATATATCTTGTAATTAATTGTCATAGAAAGCATGGTCTTGTATTAGAGCACATATTCACTGATTGGATCATTATATCATTGCTTAAGCTTGGAATTCTAGCATAGGATAATTTTTCACTGATATTGATTGAAAAGTGTGCTAAAAATAGATCAGCCAAATGGATGAAGGCACACAATAATTGAAATTAAAGGTCATAAATTCATAATATTTAATATTCACTAGGAATAGTTTAGTCAAAAACTTATTTTTAGATAGATAGTATAAACATGTTGCATGGAAATCTTAAAGATGTTGTTCAGGGTCACCCTTAGCATCATACAATATAAGTTTAGGTGACATAAATATTATGGGTAAAGGACATGGATATATATCTAATGTCAATGTAATATGTAGTAATTCTTGAGAATCAGTTAAATGGAATGATCTAGAACCTTGATCTAATTATAACACCTTAGCTTATAGATATAGAATAGCATACATGAGTGATTGTGAAATAGGTATGGATGATGTTGTTACATGAGTGCCCATAAAATTAGGTGTAAAATTATGCTTTGTATGGATAACCACTTAAATATGATTAAAATCAAGTGTTTACCCCACACCTTGGGTAGGAATCACATGTAACCATAGGTGTATATATCTAGTAATATAAAGTGGTCTCAACACCGGTTAGATTACTAGTATTTAAAATTTTAAAATTGAATCCTAAAATGTAGGATCCTTGAAAATTTTCTTATGTTCATATACTTTTACATGTAATAGTGCATCAATCATATGTAAGTTCATTTTAATATATTGATTTAGTTCCCTCTTATCTATTTTATTAACCATATCATGAACAACATAATTTGCACCTTTATTAGCATCAATATCAATTATATTTTACATAATGATTATGTGAAAAATTAGAATTTATATCCAAATACTTATGTAGGATAAAATATAAAAAACCTAAGAAGGAAGAATGGAACCCTAAGGGAAAGGTACAATTTAGCATTTTTGAAAGAAAAGGCAAGTTCACTAGAATCTATGCAACTAGATTTATATTTTGATATTTAACAATGGGAAACTTTGACCTAGATTTAGGTGCTTAAAATTGGCCTATGAAGTGTTCCTTTGAATTAGTTATTAGATTTTGGAGCTTTGGGAAATTTCCTCTCAATGTGCAAGTAGTTATTAAAGAATGTACTAGATAGGAGCCAGATAGGAATAGGCTTATGATTGATGTGTTTAAATATGAGACTCTTTAGGTAATTTACCTCTAAGATAACTTTAAAAGTATGTGGGTTGACCCATTTAAAGGGTTTGAATTTTAAATATTACTATTAAAGGGCATGCAGATAGATCTAGCAAAGGAAAATTTCTCTAGTAACCAGATCTATACACTATGACCAGAAATGTCTAAGAGACATGAAACAATGATTTAAGATCATAAGATAGTTTTATTAAGATAATAAATTGTTTAGGCACATACTAGGGAAAATTTTTAAGTGAATAACAATAATTTGGGAAGTTTGAGCTCATAGCTAGATGAATGATAGGAGGGAATGTGAGTAAGAGTCATGTGTACACACAAATCATGTATGTTTAAAGATAGGTGAGAATTGAAATTTTCAAGTATCTAATACCAAATTTTTGGGTCTAAAATTTGAAAGACAAGATAAAATATCTCATTGAAAACAAACAAATACAAGTTACTTGAGAAAAACAAAAAAATTAATTAATCAGTGGCTTTACCAAATCAACACTTGCAAACTTTGCCCAACCCTCTTCCAAATAATAACAACCAAAATGATGAAAATGGAAATTTCCACATGATAGGTAGATAACATAAAAGAGAAACACAAAAGTTTTAGAATAATAATCCAATTGGTGGTTTTATTGGTGTGGTTGGTTCAATTATGCAAAATAAATTACTTAGTTTGTGTTGGTGATGTGAGATTCAAAATGATAGTACATATAATGGACCTTTGTTCATAAGATCTTTCATATGTGAATTTGGTCAAGACAAAGATGGATTCATGGTTGATAATGGTTCAAACCTTAATATATGTACTAGAGGGATTAATTCATAGTATTGGAGCTTATATAATAGATTTAGCATATACTCTAATAGTTATTATGGGATATGATAGGATAACTATAAACCCTTTTCATTTTATTATCTTTCATATTCAAGTGGGCCCTAAAATTTCTCTAGGATTTGAATTTTATGTGGTACCCATTAATGGATATTATGATTTTTTTTTCTTTGTATACCTTAGATACACCTAATGAAGGCAATTCCATCTACTTTACATCAATGTTTGAATTTTATACATAAAAAAAAAATTATTACAATTTAAAATGATGTCGAATCTCCAAAATAATTTCAATAAGAGTTTTTACATAATAGATTATCAAAGGCAGAACTAATATTTATACCTAAGGAAAGATATCACAAGGTTCAAGTACATATCTATCCCAACAATATTGTGCATATCACAACCTATTACTACTACACAAATACAAAATATTAACAAGCATTTTATTGTTTAAGATAATGTTTTCTTATTAAGGTTAAAGGGAGGGACTTTTTTGAACTAGGTTCCCTAGACCCTATGATATGTACAAATATAAGAGATAAAAATGTATACCAAAGACCAAATAAATAACAAGGGCCAAACAAGCCTAGAGACAACAAAAAATAGCCGAAAAACCAACAAAGAATAATGAAAGAAACTAGGACCTAGTCTAAGTCTAAATTACTAGAGACATCCTCCCAATGTGTTTTCATATTTTTAAGGTTTACATCAATATGAAACAATAGATTGTATTTATCCATGACATTTTGGGATCCACTACACTGACCCTACTTAGATTTCCATTTGCCAATCATCTTGGGCTCAAATAGATCCCTGAGTTGAACTCAAATATTTTCAACATTCTGAATACCCTCATACATATCAGCCTTACTACAATTCACTAAAAAATGATATTATTTAAAATTTTATCATTCTCCTATTCAAAAATACCCACCTTAAATAAGAGACTCTGAAGTTGTTGATCATCCTCACTAGCCAAAGAGATTTGGCTCAACCTGATGTTTTCCTACTATAGGAAATTCACCTTACCTTTAAGCTTCATAATATCTCTCATAAACTAGTGCATTATATATTTTTAAATATCTAATTATTCTATTATCTTATCTAAATTATCCTTGCCCTTAAGATAAGTCACCAAGTTATTAAAAGCCTCATTCTAGTCTTTCAGTTGATTGTCAACATAACTCTTCCCTTTATCTATAGGGGCATCTCTAGTCACTCCTTTCTCAGCCTCAAGAATTTTTTTTTGAACTAAATTATTACCATGCTCTTCATCCTTAACACCCTCCCCAAAAAATTATTTGACATTGTCTACATCAATATAATCCCTTGCCAAACCACCCTTTTTTCTTTGCATGCCCTATTTCTCCTGACATACACCTGCAAGCTTTGAAGCACTCCAAAGGCTTTTTTTGATATTCTCCTATGACTTTGGATCCTTCCTTTACACATAATTTATATTATTCTCCACATGATTAATGTAATTATTAATCTTTATTGACTTTCTCGAGCTCTCATGGTATTTTATCCAAACTTTTTTGATTTTTCCAATGTCAACAAGGGCATCCTCTATGGCTTTATTTTAGAGCTAAGAAAAGTCTTGTTTAAATTGGTTCATACCCTTAAAGTATTTATGTATGAGGTAAATCACCCCTTCATGTCTTGGGGTCAAATAATTTCCATGCTTGAACTTCATGATTGAAACCTCCATTGATTTTAGTATGAAGAAAAGAAGACCGAAGGAGATACCATGCCTAAAATAATTCAACATTTTAAATAAAAACCATCTAACTACATTAAACCTACCTTCCAAAGTTACATACGGCATCTGATGATAGGCAAACTTTACATACAATTTAGGCAAGGATTCTTGATCAAAACCATTATGCAGTAGTTTCAATTGTTCTCCCTCCTCTAAGAATGTTCCTTTGTCCCTTTTGAAGTCCCTTGTTGAGTTGTAAATCTTAGTTTCCTCAATATCCAACCCAGTAACATGGGCAATGAGTTCTTTTGTGATATCAAGAGTAACTCCATTAATAGTGACAGTTCTATCCTCCCAAGCTTTCACAAATATGATCAAAATGTGCCTATCATGTCCTATCTTCTCCATGAAACCAAAAAAACCTCCCACTTACATAACTGCCCAAATTATTTCATTTTTCCTCACTTCTTATGGTATTTTTGGTTATATTATGTTAAATAAGCCCATATTTCTTCCCTTGTGACTAACACGGATATGCAAGAGGCTTTCTATGTTCTATAAATTAGGCTTACATAATAGAGTCGAGAGGAAATGCTACTACAATTTGTATTTGGTAGTCTATTAGATGTTTTAGGACTTATATAAAATTCTCAATAGACCCCAAAATAATTAAACAAATAAATATGAGACCCCAACTCAAATGAGTCCAATAACTCTTTTCTAAATGAATTAGAGGCTTCCCCAATGTGCCTAAGGTTTTGTTCATTAGAGTTTCCTTCATCTTTTATCTTTAGAAAATGATCTCTATGGAGTCTTCATAGTCCATCCATGTCATTTGACCTACAATGGTCACTCATTTTTTGGTGAACCAATCTACAACAGAGTTTCCTTTTGTATAAGTATGTTGAATGATAACCTATTGAAAAGAGTCCATAATACTTATATCTTCCTATATAGCTTGTTTGATGGACCAGATGATGACATTTTTCCTTGACAAACATTTCATAATATTTAGAGAGTCCCCCTCAATTATTAGTTTAACTCTCAATTGTTTTTCCAATTTGATCCCCCATAGTGTTACAAGAGCTTCAGCCCTGTGGTTAGACTTAACACCCATCTCTCTCGTATAGGATGAAATTAAATTGCCCTAATGATCTCTTATTATTCTACCTTCTCCAATTGGTCTTGGATTCCCTTTCAAAGCTCCATAAAAATTGAGCTTTATCCAAATTTAAGGAGGGTGTTTCCATTTAGTTTTTTTTCCTAATTTCTTCTTTAGGATCTAGATTACCCAACTTAGATGTATTAATTTGCTAATTATGAGTTGGAATTTGTTCAAACTAAAGCAAACTTTTATGTTTCTTAATAGGAATAGAATTGTAATTCTCCTTAATGTGCTCAAAATTTATTTTTGATATAAATTTGTTGCTGCACCTCTTCCCCCTGAATATTATATTATTTCACTTTCCCCAGATACCCCAAATGATATGTGGAAAAACTATTTTCTAGAGTTTCTTGAGTATTGAATTTTGGAATAGATACCCCCAAGACTACCACACTTCCATCAGAGAACATGCTTGCACCCATGTAATATTAAATTTGTCAAAAAAATAGCTCCAAATATTTTGATAAAAGGAACAGTTGACAAGAAAATGAAAAATTGATTCATTGTCCTCTTCACAAAGGACACATCTGTTGAATAAGATACAACCTTGTTTTTTTGAAATTGTCAATTGTAATAATTTTTTTTGAACTGCAACCCATATAAATAAATTATTTGTTTAAGATAATGATGCTCATCTTCATCATTATTTTCATTGTCTTCCACATTATTTTTTAATTTATATTTTTGTAGTAACATCATTTAAGATAATGTTACTAAGAAAGATCAATTAGTGAATAATGTGGAAGAGCATGAAAACAATGATGAAGATGAGCATGATAATGTTTTATCATTAATGTAATCATGGGTACCTCAATTCTTGATTTGGTTTTTTATGATATTTAAGCTTCAACTTATATATATTTTACTAATTCTTATTACTTGATTTATTATGATGGTATTTTTTATTATATTTTCTTACTAATTTATCATGTTTGTACTGAACACTTATTTTTTCATTTTTTTTTCTGGTTTTTTCATATTAATTGCTCACTTCTCTTCCTAGTTAAGATTCATTTATTTTATTCCACCTATTTTGGGTTTTGTAACTTTCATTGTTTATAATTCAATATTTTTCTTGAATTTATAATGAATCTTATATTAATGTTCATGATTTTGCTTCAACTTTCACCATTTTTCTATAATCACCTATTCACATGATTTCATCACTAGTTTTTATTTCACTAGCCTATTCACATTATTTGTCACTATTTTATTTGCATTAACATATAATGTTTCTTTCTAATATTTATAATTTGATTATTTATACTTTAAAGGATGAGAATTAAATAGATAGGGAACTCCATAATGAATGGTTCATAAGGTACAACACTTGTTGAAGGTTTTACAAATGGGGTCACAAGTTAAGTGGGATTGATTATGGTGGAAAATCCATGATTAAGTGTGTACTTGAGCTCAAGTAGTATCATGATGGGTAACCTCCTAAGAAGTCTCAATGCTTCACTCATGTGAGTATCATGTAGATGTAATGATTTCTGATTTGACCATTTATAATCATGAGAGATGGGTTCTCTTGAATCACTATTCATGAAATATGGGTCAATTGAGGCCGATTCAAAACTACATAACTGAATCTTGAATTCTTATCAGATAATTTTGTTTAATTCATAAAACCACCACTTATTTTACATATTTTTACTTAGTTTGCATTTGTGTTATGATTTCTCTCTTATAATTTCCAATGATTTTTTTAAAATTATTTTTCATCTTAATTTTGTTTACTTTCTCACATCCTAAAATCCCATGACAACTTCTAAATGATGATGGTACATTTTATTTTTAGCAACAAAATGACACTATAATGAATTCTAATAGAGGTTGTGGTAAGCATGAATATGTGTTTATTTGTTGTTTATTCTATTTATATGTTTAACTTTTCTCTCCCTTTATTTAATTAGTTGTGTTTATCTTTCACATTATGTGTGTCTTTTTAAATTATTTTGCCTTTCATCTTGTTAATTAGTGTTTGCAAAGTATTCATACATAATAAATAAGCTACATTTTACTCTTTGATTTTATATAATATTCCTATAGATATATGCTTCATTTCATTGCTTCTTATACATTATATTAATGATATTGCTAAGTTAGAATTAGGTATGGATTTTCACAAGTTATAGGTTCATGATTATGGCCTCCCAATAGTTTTAGTAGCTCCCATGTTCTCTTATAGGAAATTATGGTGGTAATATAGGGTATCTCCTTGTTGTCATAGAGGTTCTTATTAAATTTATTAGTATTTATACTACCACACTTTCTTTGGATGTATTACTTGATGTCTTTAACATGTATTATTTTTTTACTACTATACATTATATAATTGATGTGTTTTATGTGATTTACATAATTTACATTATTACTTCATATGTTTGTTTATGTATCTAATATATATCTTATATGTATTTATGCTTCCTATGTGTATTCAATATGCCTTTTATCATGCTTATATTGTGCCTAATTTGATCCATATCATGTTTACATCACATGATTAATATACTTCATGTCATTATACATTTTACTTGGTGTGTTTTCTCATGCATGGTGTTTTTTATTTTATTTGATGTGTTCTCAAGTGCCTTTTATTTTTTCATATGCCTAGTGTGTCTTTAGCTATATGACATGTTTGATACATTTTTTATGTACTATATATGTGAATTCATTATCCTATGTGACTTTCACATGTTTTGCATGAGTCCAATGTCTAAAGTGTTCACATACAACATGCCTTGTGATGCAGGACAAGATGAGGGGGAAAATTGAATATTTACATTTTATCACAACCTATACTCAACACTTGTCAATACACACACACTCAAACATAATAAATTTATAACTAAAAGAAAAAAATATAATTTATTGAATTCTTATGATAGAATTACAGAGGATAACACACACACCACACTCTTATTATTACTTAAAACTACAAACATGAAGAAGAATATATTACAATGCAATCCTTGAATGGACTGAATTCAATTATATGTACTCTCTATTATACTATAGTCACATATTATACTCTCTCTCCAACTAAAGTTACTCCTCTCTCTAATTAAAAGATACTCTATTTTAAATCTCTTCTTTGCCTTCTTTGCCTATTAAATAACCTTTTTCAATTCCCATGTTCTTGAATAAATATCTACAAGGGAAAAACTATCATTTTGGGTAGCTAATCTATTTTTTAAATTATTTCAGGTGTAAAAGCTTCTTAATGTATACCAATAATTTTTAGTCAACATAAACAATAAATTTCTAATTTCAACTATAGTAATATAAAAATCATCATTAATCAAGAAATACCCTATTTGATACCTATTCAATGGTTGAATCCTTATCTTATTTAATTTATAGAATTTGAGTTTAAAATCCTTTAAGGAACTATATCATAAATCTCCCATGATACATATATGTTTTGCTCACACATAAATACAACTTAGCAAAAACTCGAGGAATTGGGGAGTAAGATCTTCCTCTTGTGGAAGGCATTTTTACACAAGGTATTTGAAGGTATTAAGAAGAGAAATTAAACCAACAAGCTACACCTAGTATTTGTAGTCCCCAACTAAAAATGCTTAGGTTTTATTTTTAACATCTTGAGCTTCACCTACAATGTCTCTCATAAAGTTCCACTTGAACCAAGGGGGATATTGATGTGATGACAAGTCAACCCGTGGTAAGTATTCTTATCCCTATGCTTTGTATTTATTTACTTTGGTGGATATATATATTTATGTGTGTGTGCTCACGTGCTAGATAGGTATGTTGTTTTATTCCATGCTTATATTAGTATATTATTGTTAGTATATGTTATATTTTCCCGCTTTATCACTTTGTTACACCTCTTAGTTATAATCCCTAGTTTGGATACCTCCTAGTTACTATCTAATTGAATTTACTTCTCTACCTTATCCCTTTTACATATCACATCTAGGTGATTATTTTTTCTTCAATTCCTTATACAAATTTCTTGATTATATCCATGATACCCTTACTAAAAGTATCTCTTTCTTATATCCTCACCCTACTTTCCTATGTGACATCTTATATTCATGTTAGATCTATTATGGTATTCTCCCCTTTCCTATATGAAATTATATTTATATTATTGACATTATTCACCCTACATAAATTTTGATGAACCTGACGTGAATCTTACCATATTGATATGTTGGAACATTTTCATGTTTTATTTTCATAGCTTATTATAATTTTATATTTTAAAGCATATTTTAATTTTTAGATATTATTTTTCCTAGATTCTTATATTTTTCCATCATTTCCAATGATTTATCCCTTTAGGGGTTTTATAACATGCCTCAACCCATTTAGATTACATATGGGTAGCTCCTTTACCCTGACCATGACCACTATTGAGGGAAACCTATCATGGCAAAAGTTTCCTCAATCTCAATATTAATCTATCCAATGAAATATGGTTTTAATATTACCCTAAATTCTAAGGATACTATTGTGAGATAAACTTACACATAATATGACCAAAAAAATAATAAATATTTTGATCTCAAGGTTGATATTGAATATGATGGTTCTTTATGTATTTTACCTAATGACAAAGCTATTTTATAAATCCATATGTAAGGGAACCCAAACTTTCTCACCATCATCATAAAATCTAAAAATTGATCCCATAACTAACCTACCTTGTAAATCATATCAATTCCAAGATGGAAATGACATGTTAGAGAAAGAGGCTAAAGAGATTAACTTAGGGACAATAAATAATCCTCATCCTATCCTCATCTCTTCTCCATTGTGAAGAAGAAAATAAATTTAATACTGCCCTAAAAAATTAGAAAAAAGCGTCTATTTGGTAATATTATAACATGTTTTTCATTGACACTAACATTATTATTCATAATACCATCACTTATCTTGACTCGGTTCTCGTTTGTCAAAAATTAACAAAATTACCAAAAGAAGTATCCTAGATGTTTTAGAAAGAAATCATTTATCTTCTTGATGATAAGTTTATTCAGCATGTAAATTAATTTGACTAGGTCTCTAACATATTCCCATCTATAATAAAGTCATAATGGTCATCTGCATTTTCATTGAATTTCATAATATCTACTTTGTATGTCCCAAAGATAATATTCCACTCCCTTAAATTGATACCATTATTTATTCTAAAATTGGATATGAGATATTTTCCCTCATGGATAGTTTTTTGAGGTGTAAGTAGATGTAAATGACTCCTGAATTTCAATATAAGACAACATTTACTACTAAATGGGGCATGTATTACGATGTTAAGATGCCTTTTGGCCTTATAAACATTGGGGTAACTTACTAGTTCTCTATGACTTGTGTCTTCCATAATATCATCCACAATATGGTTGAGACCTATATGGATTATTTCCTTACAAAATACAAGCATCATAAACATCACCCTCATGATCTAGCTATTTGAGTGCTTGATTAAATACAACATTAGGCTTAGCCCCCAAATAATTGTTTTTATTGTCACTTATAGAAAACTTGTATGGTGCTTGGTCTCTAAATGAGGGATTGATGTGGATGATTTCAAGATCAAATAAATTATGGAAATTCCTAGACTAATAGCTATCCCAAAAAATTACACTTTTGTTGGGAAGCTTGGGTTAATTCGGTGATTTATCCCAAAATTGGCCTATCAAACTCATTCAATCAATTTTATCCTCAATAAAGGTGTCAAACTTGAGTGGCATGACACTTGTCAAAACACCTTAGAAAAGATAAGGAAATCCTTACTCAAATATTTTAACTTACGACCTTTGTCCAATGATTTCCCTCGTATCTTGTACATATCTTCTACCCATGACATCATGGTGAAATTATTACACAAAAAAATATGTCTGACAATTATTATGTTATATATTATATTGGTATTGCATTACTTAATTATTAAACCCATTATAATAATATTTAGAATGATTTTATTTCTATCTAATTTTACGCACAAAATTTTCCTCATGATCCGATTGGTAAATTGATCTTGATTGAATTTGACCTTAATATCATCACTTAAAAATCAGTCAAGGGGAAAGTGATTTTCGATCAATTTTCCATCACACCCCTCCTTGTCAAAAGACATATTCAGGATGCCCTTCCCAATTAAGACATCATCTTCATCTAATGTGTTATTCAATCCATACCTCTAAAATAAAAAATTTATAATTTCATGATTGATCTTGAGGCCCTAGCCCTAACAAAACTGGAATTTAAACATTGTAACCTAAAATAACCAATAACATGGAAAAATAAGAAAAACATGATGGCATAGGTTAAATTTCATGAGGATTATTGTATAATCCACTTTGACAGAGCTAATTTATTACAAGGAGTTAGGTTAGGATGCATCCTTTCCAATTATTTTTAAAATATCATCCCTCTATATTTTTTATTAAAATTTGATGTCACCAATAACATGGTTAAATATGAAGCTTTAGTTATTGGTATGCAAGCAACCATTGATTCAAACATTTCTCATCTACATGATTTAGGTGATTCCCAACTTATATGTCACCAAGTTAATGGCATGTATCAATACAAAAGAGAAAATATTAAAGCATATCATGAATTTTATAGCAACCTTGCTAAAGAATTTACACCATTCACCATCAAGGCAATCCCATGAGATAAAAATGCTATCGCTGATTCTCTTTCCTCTTTATCCTCCATTTTATACGTACATAAAATCGTTATAGGATAATTAATTTCTCATTCACATGTATAAATCCACATGTATCTTACAATATAAAGAGATTAAATTATTTTCCATATCAAATTTGTCACTAGTTGACAAATCCCTTACTAGAACAACATCATCAAATTCCTTTAAAATCAAACCTACCCTCCTAAGGTTGTTTATGTGAAAAGACTATAATTCACAAGCAAGCCTTAAATTATGTCCTTAATCATAATATTATTAAATATCACACCTTCAAAGGTTCACTAATCCATTATCTTATTCAATATAAGGTCTCATATATTCTTAAGAAATTTCATGTGGATATTTACAGAGGCCCTTATTATGGACATGATATAACTTGCATAAGCATACATGGGTTATTATTAGCAATAATTGAGAAGGATGCCAAAACCTTTGCTAAGAATTATAATCCTTTCCAGTTACATGATGATATTATTGATTATCCTTTGACTGAGCTTCAGACTCTTGAATCTTCATGGCCATTCTTTGTGTAAGGATTAGAACTCATCGGTAAGTTACCTCTATCATAAGATGGTCATACCTTCATCATCACCACAATTGAGTTTTTTTCCAAGTGGGTTGAATTTATGCCCCTTACTAATTTTTCATGAATAATAATCTCTATGTTTATTCTCAATAAAATCATTTTTCACCTTGGAATTCCTCACGCCGTCATATTTGATAATGATGGGAATATAAAAATAAGGGTATAAAATAACCTTGTTCAAAATTAAACATAAATTGTCCACTTCTTACAATCCTGAATGTAATGGCAAAACCAAACCAACTAAAAATATTATTAACAAGATATTATAAAATATTATTTGAGATTCCTATAAAAATTGGTATCTCAAATTCTATCCCATGCTTTGGCCTTGTGACACTAGTATTTGCACTACCATTGGGGAAACTCCATTCTCTCTAGTTTATGGCTATGAATTCATTCAACCACTTGAGATGAAATTAAATTTATTGTGCATTTATCTTCATGGGATTATCCATGATAATGATCTCCATAAATCCCACTTTAATTATTCATACCTCCTTGATAAGATATGCATGAGCACTCTCCAGCACAAATGTCAATATAAAAAACACATCATTAAAAAACATAACAAGAAAGTCAGAGTTAAAAAATTTGACGGCAGAAATTTAGTGTTAAAATTGGATTACACCCACAAAATTGAGTGTAAACACAACCAAATATGGTGGGGGTCCTTACACTATTAAATGAATCCTTGGACCTAGCACATATTGATTAGAAACTAATGGACACATCTTCAAATAGCCAACCAATACTCAATTTTTAAAAAATTAGTATGATTGACTATGATATTCATAGTTTCTATTTTTTTCTTGTTTTTCATTCCTTACACCTAGTTAGACATTTAGTATAACTTATACTTTATGCTAACATTTTTTGCAAGTTTATTCTAACTTTTATTACAATTTAGCTATACTTACTTTACCTACTCCTCTAATTTTATTATCATCTACTTATTCACACCTCTAGGTTTCTTATCATCTACTTTATTCACACCTCCACATTCCTCAGCTCCCACTTTACCATCACCTATGGGCTCTTTTTTCTATATTTTTATTCTTATGGGATCCTCCCTACTTATTTCTACATACCTCTTATATTTTTAGTTTGTAAGTCACATAGTAAGACCTTATGGAATAAAACCAGGCCTTCCTCACAAATACCCATCTTTTATCATTTTACCTTCAAATTACCCTCACTTTACTTTACCTTTTTGGATTTTCCTTAATTTAATTTTTTATCCAAATTCCTTCTTCTATATCTTACACCTCTTAGTTTTAAAATCTCATCACTTTTATATTTCACCTCTAGGCTCCCTCTTATCTATCTCTCCTTTGGGTTCCTTTATCTCATTTTTATGTCTCTTGGCTCTTTTTTATTCTTATTTCACACCTCATGGATTTGTTTCTCTAAAACATTTATGCTTCTTAGCTTTTAAATCTTATTATTACTTTACTCATCACCTATAATCTATCTCCTTATACTTTTTCACCTCATGGCTCTTTTTTATTACAAGTTTTTACACTTCATGACTTTATCCTACTTATAATTTCTCCCCTTAGATTTCACATGTTACCATTACATATATTATACCTTGTGGATTTATCCTATCTATTTATACACCTCTTGGATTTTAGTTTGTGAGTTTCATTGTAATACCTTGGGAATACAACCAAGCCCTTATCACAAGTTACAAACATTATATATTACTCACTATACCTTTCTCCCACTCCTAATTGAAGCTAGGTGTTTTATTATAAATATAAGATAATGATCAAAAAAGGTGTTTTGTCCCTTAGAGTCAGTTATATTATCTTGTTTAAAAACTATCGTAGTTCATATACACATCTCTCATTCATATTATATCCTCTCTTTTTTATGAAAGTTTTAAATATGTACATTTTTATGATCAGGGAAACCCACTCATTATCATGTTCATTCATATTTTTATTATTTTCCACCTTCTTTTTTGAGCACACCAAGGATAGTTTCAAGATCACACTCTTTTCTAAGGTGCAAGTCTAGGATAATATAAGCATAATTGTTTCGACATTCTCTTCTTTAGAGGCTAGGTGTAATATATCTTACATGAGTCATTTTGAGAACCCATTTTTGGTATTATAATTCTAAATAAAGAAAAATAGAAAAAATAAAAAATAAAAATCCAAGATATCAATAAAAATGAAAAAGAATATTTAAAAGGTAAAATATCTTTTAAAATTCTAAATCATAAAAAGATGTGATCATATTATTAGCATGCCCCTTATCCTAGTTGAATCTCAATCTCCAAAGTTGGCCTCATAATAAAGCTTGAGTTCTATTGGAGTGCAGTAGGATACTATATTGGGGTAGGAGGATACATATATATCATTAATGCCACCTACCTTTCCATGTAAGTACCCAATTTACGTTGTTGACCAATGGCTCCATTGGGGTCTTGAGAAATGAGGAACACGTCATGAGAAGGTAGGACCCATTTAAATTTCATTATGTATATCCTTCATATCATGATCTTTATACTTCACTAGTTAGCTCAAGATTAATGATTTTTAGGTCACATGTCTAGGCCATTGATGTCAAACTCTTAGTCTTTCCAGAGTAATTAGATTGTATTGTTTTCAGTAAAATACATTTTTTCACCTTGGGGCAACCTATTTTCCTTCCCTAACTATTAACCCTTGAAATCTACACTTGTTTTAAAGTCTATTCCATCTTCTATATTTCCCATTATTCATATCTTTCAATCATGTTAGTGTTATGACAATATTAGTGTTTAGAGGTTCCCATTTCAACTTGGCATTTTTTAATATAAGTTGCATATTTGAGTTTTTGTAAGATGATCTCTTGGTCATTTCCTTATTTTTATAGGATTTATAATTATTATGTCTAGGACCTTGAGATTTTATTATCCTTTTTTAAGGTCATATTGACCTAATTTAGCATGTCCCTTATGGCTATCTAGTCTTTTTTATTATTATTCAATCGTTATTACCATCCTTTCCTTTGGGTCATCCAAACCCAATAGAGCCTTTACCTCATGTCTATCCAACCTCATTTATGTCCTTTTTATCATTTATTTTTTTCTTATGTGGATATCCATATTTCCTTCATTTTTACCGTATTTTATAAGAGTTTCACATAATTATTTTTTATACTCATATGTGTATGATTGCATTAAATTTTATTTATTTTTAACATTTTATCATTAGGGTTATAATATGAAGTTTATGCACCCTCTAAAATAAAGAATAAGTAAATTTCATGCATTCTATTTCATCGAAAGGTAAGCCAAGGTATGTATATTTTACTTTTAGTTATTTCATTTATTTTCTCAAAATTTATTTACAACACCTTCTCTTATGTTATGTTTTTTCATAAAGCACCATCCTGCATTACACTATTGTGACAAGTTTCGAGCTGTGGGTGGGGAATATGTATACACATATTATTCACTTTAATAATGGATTCTATTATAAGATTTTTTAGTGCAATAATATCCTTGAGTGTACATCCTAAAGAGTGCATCGAGATTGGAATGTGACAATTCTTGGTGATTTTGTGAGATATTCCCCTAATGATCATCTAATATTAATTTTTTCATCCATCATCATCTAATAATTATATAATTTATTTGTTCCCTCTCTCACTTTTCCATCCTCTTCTTTTTATTTATGTGTTTTTATTCTATTACTTTGGCCATGCCAAAATAGTTCAATAATGTTCCCACTCATAACCAACTGCATCGAATAGGTTGAACTAGTATTATCTGTGTAAATATTTTTTCCTAATACTTTATCCAAACTAATATAATATTGTGCTTGATGATTTTTTTGTTAGTGCTTTGGTCAGGCCAATGACATCTACCAAGTTTGATAGGTGAATTTTAAGATTTGGATATGTATACATAGGTTTGATAGGTGACTCTTAGGATTTGGATTTATATAAATAGGATTACTAATTTTTATTTTTCATAGGAAAGACTTGTAGTATGATTTTCTCATGCATGTAAGTCAACGTTACTATGAAGAAAAGGAATTAGAGAATAGGATCTTACACTTATGGAATGTTAGTTTGTATAAAGTCTATGAAGGTCTTAAGGAGAGAATTTAAACCAATAAGGTAAACCTAGTATTTGGAGTCGATAACTAAGGATACTTAGGTCTTCTTATTTACATCTAGAGCTTCACCTATAACATCTCTCACAATATGCCACTTGATCCAAGGAGGAGATTGATGTGTCAAGAATTCAACCCAAGTATTATTATCCATATATTCTTTCTTTACTTACTTTGGTGTATATGTGTGTGTGTGTGTGTATCCTATATCAATGTGTTATTATATTACATACTTGGATTAGTATATGTTTTTTTATTATATGTTATTTTGGCATTTTTTTTTACTTTATTTACACCACTTGGTTATAATCCATAGTTTAAACACATCTTAATAATCACATAATGAAATTTTTACTTTAACTTATCCATTTTACATCTTAGATATAAATGAGTATTTGTTCATTAGTTATTTATGTATACTTCCTAATTCTATCCTTAATACCCTTATTACAAATAACTCTTGATTACATCTTTAATTTATAGTACAACATCTTATATGTGTTGACCAAATTTGACTTCTATTCAAATAAGGTCAACCCTTAAAATTTTGAAATTTTGAAGAAGGTTCTCATGTGTCCTATAGGGTGACATGTTAGTCTATTATCTCACTTATCCTTCCTCTTGTCTTTGTTGAAGCCCATTCTCCTTGAAATGGCCTAGTCAACTAAAGTCAAACATGGTCAAACCTTAGTCAAACTTGGTAAAAGGTACATTTGTGTCAAATTTGTCCTAATATGTCATTTAACATGTTTATATGTCTTTAAAATTCATAAATTGGTCATCTCCTAGGTTTCATGTGCAAAAAAGGGTCTTTTGACCACCTTTTAGCCTATTAATTGACTTGTACAGATTTTTAAAAAGGAAAAAGTTGTCACTAAGATGAATTAAAATGTGGGATAGGTTAGAGGATGTTAGGGGCATGTCAGGTGGTAGTAAATATTTAGTTATAGTTATAAAATGGGAGTTTTCCCTTGTTTTAGGCCCTTTTAGGCACTTGTATGGCTTCCATGATCTGATCCTCAATTAAAAATGTGGGTGGAGTGTATAGTCACTTCCAAACACCCATTTAAATGTTTTTATTCCAAGTAAAATTCAAAAAAATTCATCTAAAACTCATTTTCCATATTTTTCTCTTAGCATGCAAGAAGGGCAACTTCGAGCACTTGGTATGGATCATATAGGTGGAATTGGAGGGATTGATTCTACAGGTGGATATTACTTGGAGTGATCTTAAAATAAATAAAAATAAATTGAAATTTGGTGCCTCCTCATCTATGAAAAATCACTTTGACTCCAGATAACCTTTTAGGAAATTGCATTGAAGAAGGGTATAAGTTTGCATCTATTTCTTATTTTTAGGAATCAATAGAGCTATGTGATTTTGATAAAGTGTTTTTAGATGTTAATAAGGTAATATAAATGGTATTTTAATTATCTAACACCTTATTTCATAATGTCATCAAAAGGGTTTTCCCAATGGTGCTTATTTCTCAAAGTTGGCAGTCATGAGTGCAAAACCTGAGTTTTGTCAATGTGGGAGTAGTTCCATGAAGTGTTATGGTGATTGGATTCATGTTTAAAAATGTGTTTTCATTGAAAAGGTAAAATTATCATACTCCTTAAAATCTATGATTTTCCATGTCTTCCTTGTTGATTTCCTTGGTACATGTAATCATCTTATGCTTGAACTTCAAGAGGTTGTACAGAGGTGTGAGTCATGAAATGCATGGTAGGATGTATGTTTGAGGTTATAACATTCTCAAGAGTCATGGATTTCATGCCTTAAATACTAAAATGTAATATAAGTGGGATTTTCATTCAAAACATTAAATGATTGAGTTTTGTCCTCTCAATCCATTAATGGACCAAACAGAGGTCCTTGGGGGGTTTTTGGATTAGTGCATAGCCTAACCAAATGGTTTCTTAATGTCACTAATTATTTGGCATATTATTAATACCTAAAAAAAATACACTATGCCAATTTTGACCTTGAAAGGATAAAAATGAGATTGTTTTTTAGACCCTCAAAGGTTGCTAGAGAACCATTGAAAGTAGATAGTGTTGTCTACAGGATTTGGAAGGAGGCTACCACCTACACTATGCATGAAGGACTCTAGACCTACTCTTGCAAGGGGAAATAATTCCAAAAACATATATAATGATTATTGATAAATTAGGTCATGAATAATAATTATATTTCATGAAATGACCTTTTAAGCCTACCCCTTGTCTGTACACAAGGTAGAGTATACAGTGAAGGTATTGTTTCAATGATTGAAACAAAGAGATGGTGTTGAGGATTCCCCAAAAGAAACTAGGGTACTAGTGTGAGTAATATTTAGCCAAATACAACATTAAAAATCCATAGAATTAAATACCATGATCCAAATGTCCCTTGACAACCTACAAGTGGACTACGAATATGCACATACAGGCATAAATAGGGTCTCAACCCAGTTAAGGTAGGGGTATCCTCTTTAAAGAACAAAACATGGGATTAATGCATGATTTGAAGGTATATAGGTAAGGGAATTCATGAATATGGTTTATATACTAAGAAACATGGAGATAAGTCCCAAAAAACATCAAATAAATCTTTAACTTAGACCTACAGGTAGGTTTTATAGGATGTCTCAGTGCTAAACAAGTTACTGAGGTGAAATGATGCATTGGTACAAAAGGTGTGAGCTTAACCTTGGAAAATGGTAGAGGAAAATTAAATTGATCTTGAAATAATAAGGATAGGTTGTATTATGTTTCAAAATCCCAAACCAAGCTCAACGCAATTCATTAGACCCTAAACGTAGTTAGCCTTAAGGCCTTACACAATCTTACACCTAAGGAGGTCTGCCTTGGGAATTTGATGAGTTGGGGGATAAAATGGAGGATTTTAAAGATAAATTTTGGTGAAAGTAATCATTTGGACCCATAGGACACCATAAAATAATAATTTTGACAAGGTTGAGAGGACACACACTCACTATTTTGCCTTAGAGTAGGGTCAATTTTCTCATTCACGGAGATGGCAATTTTGGGGAAAATGGTGAATTTGATGACCAAAAGGTAGGATAAGACCAAATTAATTTTGGATAAGTTGTAACACATCCTTGTAAACCTAAAACATCTTTCTAAAATCTTTGTAAGTAAATAGGGCACCCTACATAAAGGGGTTTGCAGTCACATATGAAGGGAATCCTTAAGGACAAGAAGGTGAGTTAAAGGTCATGCATATTTTTAGCCTTGTACATGATTTAAATTGGTTATTTAATGATTTAAGGAGTGTATTATAACTTTTTAATCCATTAATAGGTAATAAAAACCATTAGAGGTTCAATTTGAGTCTCAAGTTGTAGGTAGACCTATTGGCAAGGTCTAGGATTAGTGCCAAATAGGGGTTAAGTTTCATTTGATCTATTGGTGAGATATTAAAATTAATAGAGAATGATTTTAGGGTGTTTTAATAGATTTTATAACCCTTGGTTTGAAGGTATACTCTTCAAGAAGCCATGTTTTGGCTTAAAACATTCATAGACCTCATATAATGCAAAAATGAAGCTCGAAGGCCAACTTAGAGTGCTTGGAACATTCATGAACTTGTGCATGGGACCTTAAGCCACTAAAGGAAAATTTAAGGGGGTAATTTATAATCCATAAGTGTAATTTTGAGGATATTCCAATTTTATAATTTTATGAACAAAGGTTAAGACCCAAAATCACCTCAAAACCCTTGCAAACCCTACATAAGGACCTGATTGGGAAAAGGAAGAAAATGAGGTATCCAAATGCAAGGGAATGGAA